>BQNB010186710.1:0-12104 GCA_026074375.1 Tanacetum coccineum
ATTTCATCGATTACATCGATACTGAAACATGTATCATCGTTCGAATAAGAGTGTTTCATCGCAGAATCGATATTGAAAACCATTCGTTCAGTTCCAACTCCAAGGTTGAGTTGTTTCTGTTTAACTCGAATTACTGCATCAATACTGTGAAGAAATGGTCGTCCCAAGATGAGTGAAACTTTACTATCTTCTTCCATTTTGAGAATAACGAAATCAGCAAGAAAGGTGAATTTACCAACTTCAACGAGCATATTTTCAGCTATTCCAATAGGGTATTGGAATGATCTGTCGGCTAATCTTACGCAGTTTCGAGAGATAATTTGGCATATAGCGAATATGGCATAAGGTTAATGCTAGCACCAAGCTCGGCTAAGGCATTACAAGAGAAAGTTTTGTTGAAATTACATGGAATAAGAAAACTTCCGGGGTCTTCGAGTTTAGGTAGAACTTTGTTTTGGATCATCGCTGAACTTTCATCGCTTAAGAAAGCGGCAGAGATTTGTTCGATTTTGTGTTTGTTGTTTACGAGTTCTTTGAGAAATTTTCCATAATTAGGCATTCCGGCCAAGACATCGATAAGAGGCATATTGATTCGAACAATGCGGATCATGTCAAGAAATTTTCCGTATTGAGCTTCCATTTTTTATTTCCTTAGACGTTGAGGATACGGGATTTTTGGTTTGTATGGTTTGGGTATTGGAGTTTCCTTGACTGGTTTTGGATTTTGAGTTTTTAGTTGTGGTGTAGATTCTTCGTCTTCATCATTGATATTGAAGTTGATAGGAGTTTCAGAATGGTTTTGTTGATCATTTGGGTTAACTGGTGGGTTGTAAGATTTAGCACTTCTTGTGAATACGTCATTCACATGCTCATTGCGAAATTGTGGTGGTTGGTAAGCTTTGGAATTATGTCCTTTTAGGTTTGGTTGAGTGTTGCTAGGAAGAGATCCAAAAGGTCGACCAGATTGCTTGTCAACAAGTTTATCGAACTTGGTTTCAAGATTTTGAATTGACGCTTAATGATTTTTGGCTACGGTTTCGAGTTGGGTTTTGAGATCCATGAATGTTTCTTTGACAAAAGCGTTGGTCGATTGCTAAGATTTCATGAAATCGTTGAATTGTTTTTGAAGATCATAAGGTTTGTCATCAGTACTTGATCGATAGTTGTCTCAGTTATAACTACTTCGTTCATTTGAACGCCAATTATCACGATTTGAGTCTCTGTCACGGTAATCATTGTAAAAACGAGTCTTACGAAAAGTTTGCATGAATTTAGCTTCTTCCTCTTCCCATACTCATTAGAGCACCTGCTTCGTCATGTGATTCACCACCTTGAAGATTTTGTGAGTACGCGTATTGCATCGGAAATTATTAAGTAGGATGATTTATAATCTCTTTATTTAAAGGATTGGGACAACCTCATCATTTAAATAAAAAATTTGTACAATTACTGAACCACAATTTTATCATTCTTTATTTTTGGGACGCTTCTTTATGTAAATAATAAATTATAAATGAGTGGGCTTAATGGTATCCAATATGACACGAGTATGAACTCAAAACCAAAAATCACTGAAATCCATTAAACAGATCTAGAAACACAATCGTGTCTTACACTCCAGCAGAATCTTAACTCCATCACTTTGAACTATCATATCTCATTCTTAATTATTACTTTTGCCATTATAAATCCTTATAATCATGAACTGTTTGCGGAGCTAACCGACTTGTGCACTCTTGAGCTAATGGATTTGATTCATCCTAGAACTAACGACTGCATGCAATATTCTACCGCTAATCACATAAGCTTTCTCACGAACTCCTTCCATTTGTTGACCTTTATTCCGAGGATATTGTTTCTTCTATGAAATGGTTCCCCACATCTCCACTTTTCCAAACACCGATTTTTGATATAGGTTATTTGTTGCTATTGTATACTATACCTGTTTTATTTCGGCAGGACTCCTTATGTTTTTGCTATGATTTTCAAATTATTAAAATGAATAATTAATTTAATGAAGATTTTTGATGATTTCAGATATATAATTTGTTCTTGTTGAGAGGTTGTGAGATTTGTAAGTTGCAACAAAGATCGTGACGAGGTTAGGCTAGTATTATAGTGGATTTGGTTGATTGGTTTTGGCGTAAAGAAATTTTGGATAGTTTGGGAAAACATGACGGCATTATGGTCAGGTTTATGGTCAAGTCCAAGGGTGATTTTTTTTAAATATACTTGCTGGTCTGAGTTTTAAATGGGGGTAAACGGACGTTTAAAAATATTCAAAAGGTTTATTAAGTGCCGAAAGTCTTTGAAAATATTCATGGAGCTTCTTAATATTAAGACGAAGGTTTAGGAATTTTCTAAAAATGATAAGTCGTTGCCGTTGGTCGTTTCTAAATATAGCAAGTTTTTATATTTATATTTAGCGAGCTAAGATTTTGGTATAGACGCTAGGGTTTCACCTAGTTCGTTTTTAGAAATAGAAAACGATTTAAATTAGGAGGATGCTATGAACGTCCCGCAACTGAAAAACTTTCTAAAGTGGAAACTTTTTATAAAATAGTATCTTTTCATAAGAACGCGTCAACAAATCTTAAAAACTTAACGAGTTCATAAAGACACATTTTGTTGACTAAACTAAAGCACAAAAATATATGGTTGCCTATTTTGTTATTAAACGTTGTGTGCAACGTTTCGTTATTATTATTATTTCTCGTTCTAAGGCGCGTCTATTTATTAGGTCGCGGTTAGAGCCGTTCGATTATACTTTATTTGCATCGTTTGCTTACGGTGAGTTGAGTCATGGTAATCTCGTGCTCCTAAGTAAAGTAGAATACTTACATCCTTTATCCACTCCGATGTTAACCGTCGAACTTACATATATCAGTAAACTAGACTCTTCCCCAAAACCATTTAAACCTTTAATGAGAGACTGCCCGCACATTTACACTTTCCTCCTTTGATGATTTTCACTATTAAAGGACTTTCTTTATAACGCGTTATATCAATCATAAAAACTTGCAATGATATTTTTCTAAAATAATTATTCTATTAAATGTTCTGGTCAAACATAACCAAAATTTCCGTATATTAAGAGGTGTCAGAAATTCAAATTTTGCTGAATAAAGTTATCGTCATGTCTAAAACTAGTTATTAAATCTTAAATCTTTTTCGTTAGTCACATAATTTCGGATATAAACATAAATCGAATCCCGGGAATGGGATTCCCTTTAAGGGTCGGTACTGAAACAAAACCGATAATTTTCAAACTTTGTATGACTATTTTAACCCCTTTGACACTTGACTTATTAACTGTTTTGACCTATTACGCTGTCACTTAAAAAAAAACGAATAACCACGAGTAGCCGAAATTTTTTGAAACTTATTTAGCAATAAATCATATTGGGTTATTTATATATCCTCATTAACAAATTAGTTTTCAACTTCATTGAAACGAAAATACGAGAAAATATCTCGGCAAATTGTTAAAAAACTGTGCACAACGCTTGCCGACGGAACAAAAATAATTTAAATTATATTTAATTATCGTAATTTAAATAAATTATTTTACATTTTATTCAAAAACGTTTATTAAAAATGGGAATATTCGAGTCAAAATTTTTAATTTTACGGACAAAAAAAAAAAAAACGCTTGTCCATGATACCCTGATACTACGACAAAATAAATAATGAAACATTTTAAAATAACTTTAAAAACATTTCCTGAAATAATAGTCATGTTAAAATACTCAGTTTTGTGGGAAAATCATTATTAAACGCAATGGCGCAATTTTTTGTGTTCTTAAAATCAACTGTTACCCAGCTAAACGAGACCCGAACCATTATTTTATAAAAATTACACTTTTAGTTGCCAGTGTAATATTTACACCATCACCCTATCTAGACTATTATTAACACTTACAAATTTCTTTTAAACTTCCCCAGTATATATAACCAAACCCTATAGGGTTCCATCCATTTTCTAACCCTAGCAACGCACAAAGCACATATTCTCTAACTTTTATGTATTGCTCCATAGTTTCCGCCATTGTTTCCGCAACTTCTTCCTCCGAGTATTCTTGGTCAAAAAGTAAATTGAAATCAATCGATCTCAATTTGCCAAGACTTAATGTCTTGAAGTGTCTCCTAGATGATCGAAATTCTCGTTCAGGTTCTTTGTAAAGTGTGAATAGTTCGTTTGTTGAACTCCTTCTCATGCGCTACCTGAAACAAGGGATAAATAATTAGTAGGATAGGCTCTTTTAGGATAGAAATTTTTTTAGCACGTAAATCAAATATAAAAACTTAGGATTCTGATTCTGTTCCAGATGATCGATACGCCGTATCTAATGGAAGTGGATACGCCGTATTAATCAGTTGAATGAATACGTTGTATTGGACAAAAAGTTGGATACACCATATCCAATGAAAGTGGATACGTCATATCGAGTTATCGACCAAAACATTGTATTTAGGAAAACAATTAATTTAAACACACAATATACAAGCAAACAATTAAACTAACAAATATACAAGAATATACAAGAATATACACTAATCTAGTTTACACTACTCCTAAGGGTAAGATCTAATGTTAAAAACCAAAATATAAAATAAAAATCAAGATTAATTTTCACTCCCCGACAACGGCGCCAAAGACCTGATGTGTCGTTGTGTGGTGTATATTTTTATGATTCAAGTTTTAAATTTATATTTTGCCGACTTAACCAAAACTAACACTTTAACGGGCAGTGTACCCGATCGGTAGTAGTTTCATGGTAAGTAGGGTGTCAAACACTTGAAGCCAGGTTAAATCTCTCAATTTATTTATATTTTGGTTTATCTAATCTAAGTTATTTCTAATCTAAGTCAAACCTATGCTAATCCTATGTTAGTTCTAATCCTAATTTTAACAGGTATGGCACGGGTTTGTTTGGTGACTACAATCAATTCAAAACACTTTAACCCACGCAAAGAAATTAACAGAAGATGAAAGAGCAGTCGAGCCTTATGATAGAAAACTGTATTAACCATCATTAATCCGATTAGAAGTTGGTTTGTTTATTCAGTGCAATGATTACTTATCTCGAAGAGGCATATCATTCTTAGACTTAGGCGGGACTTCATCCTAAGACCTAAACACATTAATTCTGTCATAATTAAATTATCCGCATAAAGCATCCTTATTACCTGATTATAATTCATCTTAGGGATTAAAGCAATTGTGATCTTATTAAACCCTAGCTCATAGAGACTTTACCCACTTACTGCTTAATGGCAATTTATACACTAGTAGTCCACTTGTCCAACTATCCAATGGAATCAGAACATTATTTGTTGAATTATCTAGATTCACCTACTAGTCAACATGTTCAATAAACCAAAGGCAATTTCCGTTAACTAGTTAAGCCATAAGCGTATCCTTAGCATGATTTTAGAAGGACAATATTTGTGATCCTATGATTCTAGATGTATAAATTACTATATGGAGAGCTATCCTGGCATCTAGATTACTTGGTCCATATCACTAGATCCAGTTGAATGATAGGTCGCATACAAAAGCACGTAAACAAGTATAAATTGATAAACATAAACAAGCATACAACGATAAATTAAGCAATCGAGATATAAACAAAACCAAACATTCAGATCTTCATAATAATGGCTAATACCCGAAGGTATTAGCCTTCAAACATCATAATTAATACAAGAGTAATTGTTTTAGCCAAGGTAAACTAACCGAGTTAACGAATGATACCAAAAACTGAACGATTACAAAAGTATAAGAAATTACACGTTGTCTTCTATGGATTGAAATGCGTTGCAAGACCTTTTCTGCTTTTTTTCTTCTTTGAAAATTGACTTTTGTGGTTTAGACATCGAGAATATGATTTAGCACACTAAAAACTCGTTTTTGAGTTTTCTATGTCTGCAAGTCGGTTCGATACGGCGTATCCAATGGGTTTGATACGACGTATTGGAGTTTCTTGGAGTAGGGACCACGTTTAATATCTTCCAGAATATTTTATTCCCATATATCCAATATGGCGTATTGGTCTTCTCTGGATACGGCGTATTGATCTTCTTTCATTTGTAGTTTTTGGTGAGTGCAGGCACGTATACGCCTTATCTTCCTTGATGGATACGGCGTATTGGTAGTCAGAATAGTAATCTTTAAAATATCTTCGTTTAAGCTCCAGAATGCGCGCCTTTTACTAATATTCACCAAGTACTCCATAATTACTGTAATTCTCAAATATAAACGATTAAGTAACAATTCTTTGCAATAATTATACAAAATGAGTTAATAACATAGGATAAGTGATGTTATAAAATAGACGTTATTTGATGTTATCAAATATATTGCTTATTTGTAACCATTTAAAATGGCTTTCTTTAAAGTCTTTCTTATTTGTTTAAAGTTTGTTGATAAATTCTATTGTTTCGAAATCGAAAAAAACATAGAACCTCGCGCTCCGCTGCGAATCGCGGGCTAAAAACCTCGTTTAAGCTAAGTTTGGCTAGTTTTTATGTTTACGACATGTAGTAAATATGTTAGAGTTTCTTTTAGTAATATATTAAAGCAACCTTTACCGGAAAAAAAAAGGAAAAAAAAAACCATTTTGGTAAATGTCTTAAAAAAAATAAACCAATTCAGAATTGGGCTTAGATAACTTGTGATAAGCCCGGACCAAGATTTTGAATGATCTGGCGGCCTTTGAGCAAATAAAAAAAAACATTTTATTTGTCCCTCTTTTTAGTTTCATTCTATCAAACGAAAGAAAGCAAACCCTAGCCTAGGCTCTCCGTGTCAATTATCAATCGATCGATACTGTTTTTTTTTAGGTATTCTTCTTCTTCCTAATCAAAATCTAATTATTTTTATTTTGATATTTTCTCCTAATTATAATTTTTTTGATCGATACTATACTTTATATCCTATTGTCGGAACAATGTTAATTTAGGTATTTTTCTTCAAAATCTAATTATAATTATTTTGATATCTTCTCCTAATTATAGTAATTATTTTGATATCTTCTCCTAATTATAATTTATTTGATCGATACTATTCTTTATATTCTAATGTCGGAACAATGTTAATTAGTTTTAAATTGAAAATTATCAGATGTAATTTTTTTATACTAATTATTTGAATGAATGTTTGTTTTAGGATTGTAGAGAATGGCAATTTCAGTGGATTGTATTCATCAACAATACCAGAAGGAGAATGTTGTTGACTTTGACTTTGATGTTGTTGGTATGTTTGTTTGATTTTTTAGTCATTTTTCATTGTGCAAATGGCACAAAAAGGTTCCCAATTTTCAATCAAGGTAGCGCACTTTTTTTCTTAGATAAAAAGTGGTGGATAGGGTTGGTGGTTGCAGCGGTGCTTTGTAGTGATTGTGGTGGGCAGGCTTGGTAATGGCGACGATGATTGATGGTGGTGGTAGCGACGGTGAATTTGAAATGTAAAATTAACGGATGATCGTTAAATATTTAACGAAAATACCTAAATTGACAAAAAAACAAGTGAGGGCCTTTTTATGCAAGAAAAAAATGTGTGATACCTTGTTTCGTTAATGATTTGTTTACGATTATTATGCACAGAGGAATCAAAGGAGTTCCAAAAGCTGTCATTGATTCTTGTGCCTCAAGTTCCCAAGAGTATGTTTCCCTCTTTCTTTTCGATATGTTTTTCCGTTAACTAATCATATCATGTTTTGTTTGAGCATTGTAGAAATTGTTGTTAACTTAAATTACAATATTGCAGAGATAGCTTGCTTATCTGGTTTTTTAGAGTCATCTTTCATTATGTATTGTTTCGTTGATTATTTGTTTGCGATTAATATGTACAGAGGAATCAATGGAGTTCCAAAAGCTGTCATTGACTGATAGTATGCCTCCTCAGCCTCAAGTCCCCAAGAGTATGCATCACATGTTTGCTTCATTCTTTTCGATTGTTTTTTGTTAATATATCATATACTCAAATGTTTATTGGCACCTTGTTTTTTTTTTTACCAAAGGCGGGAAACCATTGGAGCAAAAACCAGCTGGTGACTTTTTATATCAAAATATCACCAATTGTCTTGCACCAGAAACCTTTAGTCCGTACTTGACATACCTTAACAACCGGCCTAAGGTATGGCTATCTTTCTTTCTTTTATGAATATTAAATTTTATTTGTACGCTTCCGAAGATGATAATTACTCCTATCCAGTGACGGAACCAGAAAACAAAGTTGTGGGGGGCAAAAATTAAATAAAATCTAGTGATAGGATAATGCATAAACAAAACTTCAATTAAACATGTTAAAACCTTATAACGAAAAACAAAATGTGGTTTATGTTGAAGAAAAGTTGTAGCAAAACACAGCTTATATTTAAAGAAAATAAAACAGCTTATGTCAAAGAGAATGTAAAAAATTAGCTTAAGTAAACAAAGGTATAATAGTTCTCCTAGAGTATTATTTTATTTTATTGACTACATAAATTACAAACACGTCCAAATTAATTATATAAAGTTACCATATGAGGAATGCTAGAACCATAAAAGATTTACAAAAAATTATCCACAAAATGATGTGTCATTTAACTAATGGATGCATATAAGAGAGAGAATTAAAAAGTGAATTTGAACATGCCACTCAACATAAGACATCATTTTGTAAAAACTTTTGTGGGAGTTTCTTTGTGGTTCTAGCATTTTCCTATTTTTTAAGGCCAAAGTGAGCCACTGTTCTAAAAGAATTAATGTTAAATTAGTTAAGTAATAAAGGCAGAGTACCATTTCACTGCCAAAGGTATTATTATAGCTATCTTTAAAAATAAATTCATATTTGTGATTTTTTTCAAAAGGAAGAATCATATAAACTTGTTCTACTTCTTCTTCTTGTATGTGCAGCCTGAATGGATGCGTCACGAAAAACCCAACTCGGCCAGCACCTACTCACCTTCTAATCCTCCTGACTGGGCAAATGAATTGGATTGCAAACTTCCGGAGAATGTTGAAGAATATGTTCGCATGAAAAGGTCCATGTTGGCTAGTGTTATGTCTAAACTAAAATAAACTATGTAATATCTTAACAGTTCTTGTCTTTTCCAGAAACAAATCTCTTAATCTCATCGTCCTCTAGTATGCTGTTATGGATTGTGGTTTTGTTAAAACTAGACTCTTGTAACGTTTTATGTATTTAATGCTGATGTTCGAGTGATTAAGGATTTAATATTACTGTATAATTTAAGTTAGCGAGTTGCTTTTGGCCTTATTTTAGTTATTACTACTATTCTAGATAGACTGCGCTTACTGTTCATTTTGTTTTTGTCTTGTGGTGGTCTCCATTTCTTGGCTTACCAAAAAAATTCAAAAACAGCAGCATTGAAAAAATTGAAGTTTGCTTCTTTCTAAAGTTTAGGTTAAAACTGTTTGCGATTGTGTTATACCTACTTGGATTCAGTTTCTGTTTAATGATTGTTTTTGAGCGTTTTTCGGATTGGGTTCTGTGAGACCCACATTGTAAATGGGATTTTGAACTTCCCAAGACTTATGAAGAATATATTGCCTTAAAAAGCTCCCAAGTACCTAGTTTCATTGCTTCATTTATTTCTGACGAATAAACTGTGATTTCGGTTTTCCAGAAACAAAACTCTTGTATGTCATCGTCCTCTAGCATGATGTTATTGATTCTAATATATGCTTTTGTTAAACTAGACTCCTGTAACGTAGTATAACTTTAATGCCGATATTGGAGTGATTATCATTTAAGATGTGAGTTGCTTCTGGCCTTATTTTACTTGTTACTATACTCGAGTGCGCTGACTGTTCTTTTTGTTTTGTCTTGTGGTTTCTATTTTGTTGTGTTATCTTGAAATACAACACCGGCTTACTAGAATAATTCAGGAACAGCAGCATTGAGATGTGCCAGATTATTTGTAATCTGTTTTTTACAGTTGTTGTTTGGTCTACACCTAAACATCCTTAACTGATTAGTGGCCACGCCAACCTCCTGAAAAGGGAGGGCTTTACCTGGTTTGAATCAGTGTGGCGGTGGGTTCAAACCCCGTGGATTATTCGGCCAATGTGTCGAAAACCATGGTTACCAAAAAAAAAAGATTAGTTTCTCACTGTTAATACTGGTTCTGATTTAGTTTTACTTTTTATTCAGTCTACTTGGTTTCGTGATGAGTTATGTGCATTAACGTCGTCTCTTAACAGGATTTTCTTGGAAATCGGGTCAGATGGGAGGAAGCGGGGTCTTTCTCCAAACTGTTGTTTTAGTGTTTAGATGCTTTCTTGCTAAACTGATAATAAGCCTCTTGCTGAGAAATGTGTAGTTAAAAAGAATACGTGTTCATTTTCAAAATTTGCTGTTGGTACTAAAAATATCACAAATCAATTCTAGACACCCTTTCTCTTCTGACTTCCGTTTTCTCCTTCAAACTGCGAATATTACACTTTAATAGGATTTGATTCGTTTCCATTCTTACTCTAGATTTTGAGTTGTTTTGTGTGTAGCCAAAATATATCTATTTAGGCGTGGGCACAACTATCACGATCCGAATAACATCCTGCACCCACTTCAATTCATTCAAATTTTTAAGCACCATTCACTTAGCCACCCATCAGTTCAACTATGGCCAACCTGTGTAAGTTTGTTAACTGTACTAAAAGATAATAATAAGAATAATAATAATCAAGAAAATTGAAAGAGTTACATCAAGACTTGTTTCTTATATCAGGTGGGATGCCAAAACATGTGTAAGTTTGTTAACTAATAATAATAATACTAAACAAGAAAATTACAAGAGTTACTTCAAAGACTTGTTTCTTATATCAGGTGGGATGCCAAAACATACTTGCATAGCATCTATAAACTTAAAGTGGTTAGCTTCTCTAGCTAGTCGTACAAGTGACCCAATATGTGGTACATCTTCACGATCAAGTGACGATATATTACCTTCGACATCACCCGACCTTTCTTTTATCCACATCAAACAAAGCCTCGCTAAACTTAAGCGTCTCTAGCGATCTTATGGACCACAAATTCGCAATTACAATAGGGGAACCGGCAAGGATGTAATATAATGGAGCACCGTGTGGGGGGTATGGTCCATTTAATGCTAACAACCCACTAGCACATCCCATCAAAATGGTCGTCGGGCACCTATTAAGCTGTTCAAAATTTTCTGCAGGGATGTACTGTAAACCTAAAACACCATAAACCAAAAAAAAGTATATCTTAAATACATAAATATATACATTTATAGCTTTGGAATATTGAGAATTGAGATGCATGCTTGATTAAAAAAAAGACATACCGTTTCCATGTCCTACGTAAATGAACAGATCATGGTTTACTAATGCCTTGATGAGTTCATCAACACTAGGTGATTCCCGTAGCTTACCCTGCATAGATGTTAAAAAGATTATCAAGAAAGCTTTTCCAATGTCTTGCCTTGGAGTAGATTCAAACATTCAATCTTTTCATTATGGAAACCAAGTTGTATTATATATATGCGATAGAAAATGAGAAGTTTTATTTCTGATCATGTTTGCTATGGGCATAAGAAAATTAGAAGACTTGCCTTGAAACCGAGTTTTTTAAAGTATCCATCAAGATTTCTATCTGAATTTGTATTATCCGAGTCGGCGCTGGGGTTCACCACATAGCAGCCATCAAGCAAATTATCCAAGTCTTCAGAATTCTCCACTACCTTTTTCTCAACAGGGCGGCATACGTTTAAGGAGTAAAAGATGCTTGCAATTGAGGGCATGCGATACACCTCCTGGTGTCTCAATATGGGCCTACCTTCCCAAGGTAACATCTGTAGCAAGAAAGCATGTTCATATCACTAAACATAAAGTTAAAAACGCAAAGTATTAAAGAAATTTGGTCCAACCCTTGTGGCGTTTGACCTTTTAAGGTTATAACTAATATTGCATATCAATTTAATATAACATAAAAATTGATGAAGACAAGATTGAAGAGTTAGCTGAAGTGTTTATGGAGCAAACGGAGCACGGGGAAAGAAGAAAAGGTAAGTGATGTCATGATGTCATTACTCATAATTGAACTGAAGCTTAATGACATCACAATTCTAAAAAAT
>BQNB010186716.1:0-12103 GCA_026074375.1 Tanacetum coccineum
ATGAGTAATGTACTTTGTAAAAATGATATTATGATATTGACTTGACATGTTATGATGTTTGCTTGACATATATGAAGATAGGATTGCGATAGGTAGGTTGCGTGAGCTCGGTAACTTTAGATATGCAAGTTACATTGCATATTGAGATATTGGTAATGCAAGTAATGTAATAAAGCGAAAAATTTCCCTAAAAAAGGTGGTTCATATATAATAGATAGATAGTACATTGCATCTAACTTAATAGATGGATATTTACATTGATGAAAATTACGGGTTGTTATACATTTGTTTAACTATAAGAGTTTTTCCCAACCTTTACTTTTCTGCAATTAGAATAAAATTAGGAGTAGTTTAATTAGTTTAAAACAAACCCCCTTCAAAACCTGAGATTTTACTTGCTTTTATAAAATATAAAAAAAACCAAAAATAATCTTTTTTCAACCTCTAGACCTTAAGTAACCATACGATTTGAGCCTACCCAAACTATTCCCCTAGCGAACAATAATAACCTCCCGTGTAACACCCCCAAAATGGGTCGCAGCGGCATAATGTCCAGAAGCATTACTTCATGAGTACCTTTGCACAAGATATGAGAATGACCTCTAAATGAGTCATTTAAAAATGATACATTGGATTTAATAAACTTGTTTGTTACAAAAGCTCAAGGCTTAACATGTTCACTTGTAATTGTAAGGATTTTAAAACATAGCAAATATCCCCAAAATGTAATGAACACAAATCTTTATAGTTATGTGACTCCAAAATGATGATCACCAATGTATCCTTGTTACTTGCCTTATTGACCTGAGAAAACATGCTTTAAAACGTCAACATAAAGTTGGTGAATTCACAGGTATAAGTTACGTATACAGTAGGACTACAAGATTTCCATGTGTATGATAAGTAACGAATACAATATCACAAAAGTAATTACAAAATGCATTAAGCTCATGACACTGAGGCTCAACATATATGTATGCAAATTAATTCAAATAATGTGCCCGTGTAGATGTTCAATCCGCAACATCCAAATTGTTCCGACATGGTATACATTCGTTGTTCGGCAAACCGGCATAGTGAGCGCTACTCACCCGAACAGGGATGTCAATCCCAAATAGATCTATTCATAACATTCACGCTTACAATCCAGTAATTAACAGTTCATGATTCATGGGCATAATGGGTTATAACTACTTAGGCAAACTCGTAATTTGATTTAAAGTGTACTTGCGTCTAATTGTAAAACAATGCTTGTTTCTCACCCTAAAGTTGTAAATCATTGTAATTGTATAAAAAGCGAGGCTATGAACTCACCTCAAGTGAATGGTTGATTATCTAAATTAAGTAAGTGAAATGTCTCGCGAAATCCAAGTGCAACCTAATTAATTATAGGCCGTATAAGTATAATGTATTTAATGTAAATACAATATCACATGTTATATAGTTACACCACCACTTAATAGTTTTTGTTTAATTTAAAATGTTGAAATAATAATTAAATCGTACTTTGTTAAATAGGGTATATGTATTTGTATCCGTAAAAAAATATTAATTTTGTTCAACAATGTATTATTTGTTAAAAATATGATTTAATATTTTTATTGATTATATAATGATATTATATAAATGGTTTAATTTTTTTATAAAATAATATATAAAAATAAAAATAGTGCACAAGGTTTTATAAACCTCATATCTTTATCGTTTTAATTCCGTTTTGTACGTTTCTTATGTCCACGGTTTCGTATTAAGAAAATCTATGAATATATTATATTTATAATATTTTAGCTACTGATGAACAGTAACTGGTATGTGTCTAAATACACATAACTTTTACTTTGAAAAACGAACCCAAATGACCAAAAACATAATGAAAAATGCATATATATGTTTGTTTTTGTGTTTGTGTATGTGCAGGTAATGGATATATGAAAAAGGACAAAACAAATACAAAACTAACGAAATCCGAGCACAGGAATGGAATGAGGACGAAAAACCCAAGGCCAAAGGTGTACCCATACTTCACGGACCAACCCGGGACCACTTAATTGTCCGGGTCAGCCCAAATCCTAAACTACTTATACTAAAATATGCCTAAACCATCTAACTATAAGTCCATAATCCAAATCCATTTATCCTATAACCTTTTCTCGGCCTAAAACAAGTCAAAGCCCAACCCTTGTTATAAAAACGGGTCAAAGGGTCAAAGATTATAAAAGAAAACCCAATCAAAGTTACTATTTCTCTTCTACACTTTCCCTCCTATTTCACCCTTTCACTACACAGGGTAAACTCAAATAAATCCCACACTTATATGAGCTTCTAGAAGCCTTTAGACTTACACGTCTGACATACTGGGGAGCCACGCTGGCAATCCCCAGCAATCTTATTGGCTGAAAAACATGGCACACAATCCAATGGTCAAGATTGAAAATTAAAAATGGTTATTGATGGATGGATAGGATTAAAGCAATGGAGGAGCGTATGAAGACCCAGAACCTTCTCCCCAAGGCTATAAATAGAAGCCGCATCACACTGAGTTCACTATCTAGGGTAGGAGTAGCTTAATTTAGTTTAGTAGCTTATTTTAGTGCTTATTTGTAATTTTTCTTTTTCACAGTATTGTAATGATTTTATGATTATTAATAAAGTTTTCTTCGGGTTAAATCTGTTTTGAATTAATCTTTTCATTTATGCAAAATTTTGAATTATGGTTAAATAAGCTAAATAAGCTCTCTTTCAAGCTACTTTTATCTCAATTAAGCTTTACAACTCAAATAAGCTTACTTGAGCTTGTTTGAGTTTGGTTATTCATTTACAAAAGGTTACTAGTTATGGTATGGATTTAAGCTTTTGGATGATAAGCCAGACTAGGAAGGGCTTATGGTGCTATTTACAGCTAATTATATAAGCTGAGCTTGTAAATTAAACTTATTTGAGCACTTGTATTCCCTGTTTAGAGCAAGGGATAGGTACATTTTCATTTCCTCTTTTTAGCTTATTTTTTATGCTTATTACTTAAATGCTTAAGTCTGCTTTTTAATAGCTTATTGTTGCTTATTTTGTCTTTTGATTGCTTAATTTGTCTTAGGAAAGTAGTTGATAGCTTAAGGTTAAGTTTAATGAAATTTTGGAGTTAAAAATTGTTATATAGCAGTTAGAACTGCTTATAGATTTAGGCTTATTTTAATTACTTATTTACAAGTTGATTGTGCTTAATTTCTTTTGATTAGTTATTAATCTGTTTTTGAAAAATAAGCTCAATTTAGATCTATGTTAAGCTAAAAATGAGTTTCAAAGTTCTTAAAGGGGTGTTTGGTTTAACTGCTTATTAGGACTTATTGACTTATTTAGATGTAAGTTTTTGCTTTTTATGATCAAGATGGCTAAAATTAGCATTATTCTTTATCTGTTATTGGATTTTAGCTTATTCTAAATGCTTATTGGTGTTTAAACCTTTGATAGTTAGAAAAATTAGTTTTAAATCAGTTTCAAAAAGTCCAATTTGTGTAGATCCATTTTTAGCTGTAATATTTGATGAACTTTGTTGATTTTAGCTTTTTTGAGTTCTCCTGGATCTAATCTTAATCTGATTTAGCTTTTGAGCTTTTCACCTTTGCTTAATAAGTCTAAAAATAAGCTGAAAAAGAGCACTTTAGGAGCTAAGTTGCTGTCTGATTTGAGCTTAAGTTAATGTCTGTTTGTGCTTATTTTTTATTGTTTAATGTTAGTCATTAGTACTTATTAGGTTAAGGCATTGATTTGTTTCTAGCTTATTTGGGATTTTTCTTGCTTTTTCAGTCTAAAAGTTCACTTAGTTTTAGCTCTTATTAAAAATAAAAAAACCAAAGTGTTAGTTAACTGTCTTTTAAGTGCTTATTATTCCAGCTTATTTCTAAAAATCTAAAAAAGTCCCTTTTCAAAATATGCTTATTTTTGCTTATTCTTGCTTTTCCAAAAAGAAAAGTTTCAAAAGAAATAAAAAAAGGGATTATGGGAAGTCAGGGGTGAGCAAGGCTCGAACCCCTGACCTCTACCATAGTCAACCCTTTATCACACACACACAAACCACGCACAGTAAGAGCCTTCATATATCTTATACACAATATATTACTATGCTTAATTTAATTCCTTTTTAGCTATTTGCTTATTTGGCTTATTTAAAACGCTTATTTTGCCTTGCTTTTTCAGTTTTTCTTATTTTTTCTTAAGTTCAATTAGTGAAATAATTATCCTTAATTTTTCCATTTTTACTAAATTAGTTTTCTATTTTTTATAATAAATTTTCATTAAAAGTGTTTTTAATTCATAATAAATAAAATAAAAATCAAAAAAATATAATTCTTTTTCTGAAAATTTTCTTTTGTCATTTAGGATTTATAAAAATTAAATTTGCATTCGTAGGGATTAAATTTGTCATAGTTGCTTAAATGTCGCGTTTTATTAATTCCCGTTTACGTTTTCGTGCTTTATTTCTTAAGTGCTTTAAATGCTTTTATTGTTTACTTGTTTTTACATGTTTTATTCATTTTCATTAGTAGAGTTAGAAATCAAAGTCAAAATTCTTTTAAAGCATTCAATTCACGCGATCACGGACTTAAACCGATTGCTCAAATTCGCACTCGCGGGATACGATACACGGGAAGAGTTTTGATTTTACTACTTTGGATAAAAGTAATTTCTAGAATCCTCGCGGAATACTTACTATACTATTGTTGACTAAATCCTTATACTATATATTACGTATACGTATTCGGACGAATCAAATTTTTGGCGCCGCTGCCGGAGAGGTGTGTAATGATTTTCGCGTTTCGTTCGAAGATTAGTGTTTTGAAGAACCTTCCTCGTGAAGTTATTTTCCGTTTGTGAATATTTTGATAAACATAAAAATACAAAAAATATTTTGCACTTCTATTTTCTTTTATTATAAAAATTACTGTTTGTTAATCATTGTTACGGCTCACCTTTAGATTACGTGCTATAAGGAGAGTTTAAGGCGGGTTTGATCCTAAGAACATCACCCAAAAGGAGAAAGGTTATTCTAAATAGCGCCTCGCGCTTACCAACTCCTCTGCTTTCTTGTACGTATTTTTAGAGAGCTACCGTGCACGTTTAACTTTCGTTTACCAAAAAGAGCTTTGTTTCATCATTCTTATTTATTCCTTTTCTTATGTATTATTTTCAAAATCTAAAAATATTCTCCTTTACCCTCAAATCCGTTTAATTCTTTCTTCTTATCTTCTATATTGTTTAATTCTTCGACATGTTTTCATATTACCAACCTAGTTGCTACGGGTGTGGAGGTCCTTTAGAAGAACGGTATCTCTTTGCCGACAATGTAATTACTAAAGGTGTGGAAAATATGCGTTATGGAGGATTTTGTTATTTCATTGCAAGTATGATACAAATTTCAAATTCTCTAATTTTTCCGACTACCACTACAAACCCCAGTACGAAGACCGAATATTTGTGCGTTATTGAAACGATGCTCCATTATTGGTTACGATTGTTTCACTTACAAGTTCCAATTTATTTACAACCACAGACCGTGTTTCGATCAAAACTTACGATAATAATTTCACAAACTTCCCCAAAATCTTCACAAACAATATCCTTTGTTGTGAAAACTGCGGGGTCCTCATGAAGAATTTTTATGTGCATCAGATTGAACTATTGAATTAACCAAAATTTCTATGAACCTAATTATTGCTGTAATTCTAATTCTTCCGGTTTTGACCAATATCAACCCCCGCAGTTTCCCGTAATTCATCAACCTCCTCAAGCAACGGATACAGAAATGTTACAAGCTAGAGAAAACCTAATTGAAGCTATACATGCCTTTTTAAAAGAGTATGATCATATACCTCCTAAAGAAAAGTGCATGGCTTTATTGCTAGCTGAGGAGAGATTTCTTAAAATTAAGCAGGCTGTAGAAGAAGAGCAGGATCAACCTGAAGTTATGCAAGAATTGCTACTTAAACTTATGAATGATTTACAAATTCTTAATGGAATTCAACCAAAACAGGAGGAGCCGGTAGCTCAAAGTTTTCTTCTAAATTGGAATTTTCCTATGGTTGATGATGATGAGTATAGTATTATATATAGAAAGCCTAAAGCAATCACACCCGACTTACCCACCGATGAGCCCGATAACTCTCTAAGTATGGGGGACGAGCATCTTAACACTATTCTGGAAACAAAAAAGTCTAGTGTTGAGAACCTTGTCCCAATCCCAAGTGAGTTTAAGGGTATTTCTGACGATATTTGTGATGTGCCGTTTTGTGATAATGATCACTTTAATGCCGAATTTAGACTTATTAACTCTTTGCTTAATCGAGATATTTCGATCACGTCTCCTAAGATTGATTTTCTTCCCGAGGAGTTCGCCTGTGAACTCGATCTTATTGATCCAATTTTACCAGGAATTGATGAAGACGATTTTGATGAAGAAGAAGGAGAGATTGAAATTGATATTCTTTAAATTGAGGATGAAATTCTTCGTGAGAAATTATTAAACGTCAATCTTCTCATTGATAAGATCGAAGCATTGAATCTTACTCCTTCTATTCCTTTTGTGCTCGAATATCCCTCCTCTTCTTCTATTCCTGTTATGGATAGTGAATTTTTTATAGAGGATGTTGATACATTTCTTGTTTCGGAAGACTCGATACCTCCAAGTATTGAGAGTGATTTTGGCTCAGAAGAGGATATCATTTTTCTTGACAATTTACTTAACGATGATCCTATTCTCGAGTATGAGCATTTTACCTTCGACATTGAGCCCGATGTACCCGTGATAAACAATTTTGATGAGCTTAATGAAGACGAATGTTTTGACCCAGGGGGAGGTGAGATTAATGTTTCTCAAAATGTTGAAGATGACGATTCCTTCACATTTGTCATTCAGACTTTTCTCCCGTTTCTCACCTACCCTGTGGATTCTCCTTTACTTCTCTCCACCAGGAGTGAAGACACCATTTTTGACCCCGGCATCTCCACTTAGAGCCGGTGGCATCTCATTGGGATGGAACTTTCATGTGCTTTAATGTTTATCCAAACATTAATGAAAGCCCGATTGAGATTTTCTTTTCCATTTGCTTCCCCATGGACAACTTAATTCGGGGTCGAGTCAAGCTCATGACTCGGTTAACAAAAACAAGCGTTTCTATCTTCTTATCTATTTTCTAACATTAATGTGAGAGGGCTCGCCTCTTTCCTTTCTCGTGTTTTGTGTTTTGTGATTTTATGTCCAGGATACCCGGATTTTGGAGACTCTCGTGCTCATGGTTTTGTCCATTCGTATATTCGAGCTTCATATCCTTAGCTTCAGTTAGGGAATCTGATATCCTAATCTTATCGATTATCGTTTATCTTTAGCATACTTAATAAATGGCTTTAGATTTGCATAGAGAACCCTTAATACTTGAATTATGCCTTGAAATTAGTATGGGGGTATCAATTTCACATTGAGGACAATGTGTAGTTTTAGTATGGGGGGAATCTATCGATTTGATTATACCTGCGACCGTTGTTCTCACGTAACCCGTTTTTCCACCAAAAATATGTGATTTATGTGAAAAATAGCAAAAAATTTAATTTTTTGTTAAAAAAAGAATAAATATTGAAATAAAGTGATGTAATAAGTGTTTTGACACAAATAAAGGTGAGAACGAGAAATAAATTTTGATCCGACCGGTTTTATACCTTAGCTTTCTCCTTAACTTTATATAGATTGTCTTTGCTAATCTCTTATACAAGGAGCTATAAAACGCTAGTCTAACTTGAAAAGGTCAAGACTTTGCAAGTTCCCATAATTGATTTTAAATATGCGAAGTTCGATTTATTTTAGGCTAAGTATTCACGAGTTTCTTTATTAGAAATTTTAAATTGTGAAGAACAAGAGATGATAGAGTAGAGTATAAGTTGTGATGCTAAACATAGAATAGTTGGATTTCTTTAAGGCTCATAAGTGTTAATTGTGGCTTTTTCTCCCATTAGCTTGTTTCACCTTTATATATAATTGTTTAATAAATAGAGTTGTGCGGTTTTTTGGTTAATAATTAGTTAATAGAAGTTTTCTTTAGTTCCTTTGTGATTAGGATGAGTACACATCAGGAATACTTAATTTGGCATACTATATGTATCACATTAATAAATATTTTGCTTATTCCTTAAAGAGCCTTAGGGTATATGGGATAAGTAGAATTCAATAATAATCCAAGACTGATAAAAGTTTGCTGCATCTTGCCGGCTCACAACCGATGTTACAGCCTTCTAAAAGGTCGAGGAAGTTACCGAGGTCGAAATATGTTTGCTACATCTTGTCGGAGGCGTGGCCGATGTTGTAGCCTTCTAAAGGACTGAGGTTTAATAATGTTGCTTAATTTTTTGTCTTATTTTGTACCTTAAAGAGCCTAAGGGTATATGGTGCAAATAAGATTGGTCCATTCATGTCTTAAAGAGCCTTAGGGTATATGACATGAATGGTGCCTTGCTTAAGTAGCCTAATAAAAGCCAAATTTTGGTTGCCTCGATGTGGACTTTAATCTTGATGACATTTGATCTTTTGAAAAGGGCTAGGAGCTAATTATTGCGTTCTTAACCGTTACGCTTTATTTTTGGAATTAATAAGTATCGAAATAAAAGTCTTAAAGAGCCTTCGGGTATATGACTTAAGTAAAATCTTGAGATACAAAAGTAGGATTTGCGGGAGGAAAAGTAAGTACACAATTAGTATTTATGAGTAGTGTTAGTGTCATGACTTGTAATTGACAATGATCTTGTTTTTAAGCTTAGCATGGGAAAAGTGAAAAATCGGGGATGATGAAGTTATCTTTTAGACACTTAATTGTGCTTTTTGTTCTATGATCCTTAAAGTTACCAATGTGGTAATGAAAACATTACATTAAGTCAACACAAGAATAAATTGTAGTTAGGTAATTAATTAAAAAAAAGAGAGAAAAATCTTTGAAAATGGGAAATCGGGTGTTTTATAACTTGTGATCTTTTAACTCTCTCAACACAAATCTTTGCTACTTTTCAAAGGTTTAGTTTGGGGAAGTTTCGAGGTATTTGGTTATAAGGCATGTGATATTGCGTGAGGACACGCAATCGTTTAGTTTGGGGAATTTTGATAAGTGTAAATACACATATCCATTTGTACCTAAAATAACCCAATTAAACCCAAAACACAGTGATAAATAGCAAAAATATACTTGTTTTTGTGTTCTGTGTGTGCAGGTATGGATATATCAAAAATCACATGAAAACCGTCAAAAACGGGCAAGCACGGACACAAGAACGGAAGAGTAAACAAAAGCCAGAAGCCAAAGCCAAAAAAAGTTAAATCTTCAGTCAATGCCAGTCAATCTTGGTCAAACAGAAGTCAATCAAAAATGACAAGACCCAAAATGTTTCAAAATAGCCCTTCAAGTTTCAAAAGTTGCAAAAATAGTCTCTAATCCTAAATGGGCCATGCCCGGATCCATAAGCCCAAAAACCTAGCCCATTATCTTTTTTATAAAACCACAAGGACCATTCCTGTCAATTTACAAAGTCCTTTTTACCCTATACCTTTTATAACCAACCACAAGGGCCAAATGTGCCATCTCTCAAAGTTTAAAACTGATTTACCCATTCAGTTAAAAAAGAGCGCGAAGATCCTTGGTACTATTCATCTTCGTCTTCAGGTTTTAACCATGGGTAAAACAAGGGGCAAATCCAAATTAAGGGGTGATTAAGTCAATTCATGGGATCGTTAACAAGATGGCTGGGTCAAATGGGTCAAATCAAAGCATCTCATTAGCTCCCAAGCATCAAAGCCACGTGGCTATGGAGAAAGCACAAAGGAGTGAGGAATTTGCACTACATTCACTCAGTAAACTAGCACAAGCTATCACATCATGAGAATGACAGCTTGGCAATCCTTGAGCATCCACATTTGATCCAACGGCTTACAATAGCCCTCAAATGATTGAAGAAATGATTGGCTGAGATTGATGGGCGCGTCTAACAGATTTCAGGCCTAGAAGCTTCAGCTTGGCACTATAAATAGGCTCTCACCTCACACACACACATCTAGTTTTTTAGTAGCTTTTAGGTAGCTTAAAATTTCGTTTTTAGCCAACGAGAATCAGAAGAGTACAAAAAGAAGTCAAAGAATCAAAGCCGAAGCCAGAAAAGTCAAGCCTCAGTCAAATCCAGTCAAGATGGTCAAAAATTGGTCAACAAAAGTCAACCAATAAAAGACAAAACCCAAAATATTCCATTTTAGCCCCTCAACTTTCAAGAAAAGTCCATAAATGGCCCCTCACCTCTTATTGGGCTTTAAAAACCTTAATGGGCCCAAAAACCCCATACCCGGATCCTAAAGCCCAAAACCTTAGCCCACTTCCCTTTTTCATAAACCACAAGGGCCAAACTTGTATATTTCAAAGTCCCTTTATAACTAAAATGAGTAAAAAGAAAAGAGAGGGACTCAAATTGCCAACTTCCCAAAGTTTAAACCATTTTTACCCGTTTTCAGTTATAAAAAAAACGCGCGAATCCTTTTTACTATTCATCATCCCTTCCACATTTAACCATGGTGAAAACAGAGGGCAAATGGAAATTGAGGGTTTAATTGGACAATTCATGGAGTCGTATACATGATGGCAGGGTTAGAAAAGTAATCTCAAAGGGCTCTCACTAATCTCTCAAGTATGGATCACACGTCATCGATGGAAGAAGCACAAAGAGGTGTGGGATTTGCACTAGACCCTCTCACAAAACTAGCACAGCATGTCATATCAAAGAATGACATGCTGGCAATCCTCAGGTGTCCACAAATGTGATCCAACGGCTCAAGAAAGAAATCAACAATGAAAGAAAGATCAAGGGTGGATGATTGATGAAGGCAAGGGGCTAGAAGGTTCTTTGTTCAGCTATAAATAGGCCTCACCTTTCACACACGTAGGGAGAGTTTTTTTTAGTCGCTTCTAGTCTAGCTTAATTTAGTATTTTTCTTAAATGTAATTTACCTTAAATGATTTGTAATTCCCTTTTAAGTAATGTAATCAGTTTCTTGAATTAATAAGATTCAGTTTTATTGTATCATAAGCTTTTTCAAATTCATTTTCAAGCTTTCATTTACCTATGTTAAGCTACTATAAGCTCTCATAAGCTCTAATAAGTCTTTAAGCTTATTATTGAGCTAAATCTTACCTTAATCATATTAAAACCTTAAAATCAGCTTAAGATCTTATTACCTTTGCTTTGAACTTTTGGAAGGAGAGCCAAACTTGGAAGGGCTCTCATGGACCCATACTATCTTATCAATTTTGATAAGCTAGAGCTGTTAGATAAGCTCTAAAGAGCACATAAGCTTCTGTTCTAGCTGAAGCTTTAGTAAGTTTTCTATTTACTTTTATGTCTATTTAATTTCTAGCTTTAAATTTGCCTAATTAGATTAGAATTGCTTAAATGCTTATTAGGTTATCATTTGTGCTTAATTGATTTATAGTTGCTTAATTGAGTTTAGTATAATCTTCTTTTGCCCATTATTAATCTGTCTTTAGCTTAAATATATTAGATCATTAGTTTCTTATTTCTGTCATAAAAATCCATAAAATCCAAAAATAGTAGAAATTAGCTTAAATTTTAGATTATTGCTTATTTAGTTATAAATTCATGCTTATTAGGGATAATATAAACTCTGCATAATCTGGTCTTAAGCTTTTGATAATTAGATTTTCATTTCATAAGCTTAATTTGAATCTGTCACTTTTTAAAGGGGTGTTTGGTTTAAGTGTGTTTGACCTCAAAAAGTCAAAACTAATTGTGCATTTTGCTTGAGTCACTTGTGTTTACCTTTAAGACAATTAGGAAAAGAGTTTTTATAAGTTAGATTTTGAAAATGAAAAAATTTGAGCTTAATTTAGTGTTTCTGCACCAGGGCATTTTACTTTGAATTTCACTTGTGCAAATTATTGAACCAAGCCATCTAAGGCTTGGTTATAGCTTGTTTTGTGTTCTAACTCTCAACTTGAGTGTGTTAAAGTGCAGGTTTATCCCTTAGGAAACCTGCACTCTTGGTTTGCACTTGTGCAAATTGTGCCAGTACTAA
>BQNB010186719.1:1484-12103 GCA_026074375.1 Tanacetum coccineum
ATGTATATATTTGGATGAGTTAATTATGGGTTGGTTAGTATTTCAGGCCTTAAAATACATTGGTGAAGTGGTAGATTGGTTCTAACTAAGATTAAGACTCGACACTTAGCTTAGTGTCGGAAAATATTGTAAGCGACGCGGTTTATGTGTTTAGGCCATAAAACACAAGGTTTGTTATGTTAGGCCATAAAACATAACGGGTTTGGTTGTACCCGAAGAAGAACTCGACATCTAGCTTAGTGTCGAAAAATAATGTAAGCATTGGTATAAGGTTTTCTCCGCCGAAAGGGAGCTTGTTGATTAGTGAAGTAACTCTCGAGTTGGATACTTGAGGAGTGGAGTAGGGCGAAGAGGAGCTTCGTGACCGAACCACTATAAATCATCGTGTCAGTTTGCATTTTCTTTTACCCTTCGCTTTACTTATTTATTTACATTTATCGCTTTACTTTTATACTTGCATTGTGCTCATGATTGTGTGAATGGTTGTGTATATCTTGTTAGTTAAAGTTGTGTAGCTCTTTGTGCTAAATATTGTGAGTGTGGTTATATTGTTAGAATATGCTTTAGCTATTGTAAACCTATGATCGACACTTCTCATATTGCGTCAAACTTGATTGGTGATTTGATACAAAAGATCTAGTCCAAAAACCTCTTCTGGAGGCGGTCCCATAAATCAGGCGGCCCCCTGATATACTTGGCGGCCCCCATATATATATATGGGACCGCCGGTAGAAGAGTGATATAATCCTAAAGAATTAAAGTTTTTTAATGAAAACGTATTCACCCCCCTCTACGGTTTCCACAGTTTATGTATGTTTATTTGTTTATGTCCAAATATCTATACTTATATAATACATTGTTCATAAAATAGACAAACTTAGACAAACGAACGTAAAAACGTTACAATATTCTAGATAGTTTGTGCTTGATATGTTTATTTATTTCCGTTCGTTTATGTTCATTTAACACCTTAATGAACGAACATGAACAATCTTATTTTGTTAATGAACAAACATGAACAAGAAATTTTGCTCGTTTAAGCGTTCGTGTACGTTTATTTGTCCGGCTAAACTTAAACGAACGAACCTCTATAACATTTTTGTTATCAGGTTTCGAGGTATAGATGGTAGAAATTTTGGAAAGCACATGTATGTTGTTAATGAAGTTTATCACACTTGCGTAAAACTTTTAAAATCAAAAGCTACTCAAATTAGCTTATAAAAGTAAGCTCTAATTTTTTCATCTATAGTACAATTAGTTTTGCCAAAAATATCTTGAGTATCCCAATTTTTATACACTATAGTAATCCTGTTATAGTATCAATTCACATATAATTATGTAGAATTAGACAAGTATGTGAATGAAGATAAAGTCAACTCCGTAAGTTCATATTCACATTCTTTTTTACCACAATACAATGGGTCAGCTAAATAAAACTTCTATATTTTTATGGAAACGAAAGGGAATATGACCTGCGTGTTGCGGCGGGCGTATTTATCTTTGGTTGCCGAATAGATATTCTGCTAGATATTTCGTGTTGTATTTGTCTAAAGAAAGAATAATGCCCGTGCATTACGCCGAGGCTATTTTTGTTTGTTTTCCGAAGCTGCATTTTCGTAGTTGTGTAGCCAATAATTTTGGAAAGAAGTAAACTTTAATAGATTTGTCTATAAATAATCTATAGACTATCTACACTTCTACATATTTAGATTTCATTAAACTCTAGGGTAGTTTTTAAAACTGATAGATAGGTTAAGAGTGTGCTTTGAATTTTTTTTAAATGTATATTAATCGTCGAAATTTTTTACAAACTCATACGTATTTCAAAAGCATATCAATATTGGACTCGTTTTGTTCGTAATCCAGAGACGTAGTCGTCAGTATATTTTTTATCAAAGAAGTTGCCGGATATCTGCTAGATATTTATCAAAGAGAGTTTGTTAAATAAAATAGTCGAAAATAGCAAAAAGTATAGGTTATTTATATAATTCAAATTTTATAAAATTTGCACGTCTTTGACTCTTGTGGTTTATTTTAAAGTTATTAGATAGTTTAAATGTGTGTTTTGAAAGTTTTTTTTAAATATATATTAAAGTTCAACATTTTTAATAAAATCTTACGTATGTCAAAAGTATTACAATATTAGGCTCGTTTTGTTCGCAATTCGAAGATTTTTTCAACAATATATTTTTTGTGAATGAATCGGTAAATACATGTTATATATTTGATAAATAAAGTTTGTTATATAAAAAAGTCGTAATTAGCTAAAAGTTTTTTTTTGAACACGTAATTAGCTAAAAGTTCAAAGTAGTTTTTATAAGTTGTTGCATAGTGTAATGGTTTGTTTTGTAAATTTATTTTTTATTTACTAATTTTTGGCTTGGGCCATTTCTCTATCTTTGTTGGGCTAATTTTTTTGTGTTGGGTTAATTTTTTGTCCGTCGTTTACATCCTCAAATGAGTATATATATAATGTAGGGGTGCTCATGGTCCGAAAACCGGATCGGACCGGACCGACTAAAATCGGATCGGACCGAAACCGACTTTGGCCAAAACACCGGACCAAAGACCAGACCGAAATGGTCCGGTCCGGTCCGGTCCGGTCCGAGTCGGTCGTCTGGTCCGGTTCGGTCTTCGGTCCGGTCTGATCCAACAAAGCATAATTGTCGGGGTTTTTTTTAAGACCGAACAGGACCGATGACCGAAATAAGGAAAAGGATGGACCAAGGACCGGACCGAAATAGGTTCGGTTCGGTTCGGGCCGGTTTCTCGGTCCGGTTCGCAGTCCATTTTGCTCACCCCTAATAATGTTCATTTTGGATAAAAAATGTAGTTTTCACAAAAAATTGCAGTAAAAAACTCTTAACTTTTTTGAGTTTCACTCTAGTCGGACTTTGCAAAACCACCTGAAAAGCTTAGTATAAGTGGGAGCCCTCATGGTTGATGGTGAAAGTAGAAATAATAATCATAGTAAGATAGCATTCATATAAACGAGCCAACAAAATGTACCACTAACGTCAGTGGCGGATCTAGGATTTTGAGATGGGTGTGGCACAAATTTTTTGCTCGCGATAAACACGATGAAAAAGTTACTTCGACCATCGTATAGAAAATTATATATTGATATTTCAAGGCTTAAAAGCGGTCTTTCAGAACACAACTTCTATTTATAATTTTATATAATCAGCTAAGTGTTAATAAAAGTTGGCCACGCTAAAGTTTAAAGTCTATAAGCAAACAGCTTATGAAGAGCATATTTGGTTACACTAAACGATTAACCGCATATAGCGGAAACGGTGCATAAGAGTGAATTAATTGCATTGCTTTTTATAATTGAAATATTTGTTAAGTTTAAACGAATGTGTTTTGTCTTAAGAGTCTATTGGTAAAGCCCAAAATTGAATTAAAATCTTAAGTAAAAAACAAGATATCGCTGATACTTTCCAAACGACAAAAAACAAGATGGGCGCATTTGGACGAAATCAAAACTACATCCAAACTATTAAGGGTCCGTTTGGTTTGTAGACGAGTTTAAGATTAGGATTTGGATTTGAATTTGAGTTTGGGTTATGATATGGATTTAGGTTTGATATAAGAGAGAAAAAATATAATATAAAATATATAAATTTTATTATTTAAAAAGTTACAGTTATAAAAAGTCTAAAAAAAAAACAAATATGTGATAGAGAAAAAAAGAAGGCCCACATATTTGATTAATAACATGAGATACTGACATTGTTTTTTCTAAAAAGAATCTAGAGCCAGGTTTAAGAGATGGAAAATATAAAACATTTAGTCCCAATTTATGGGCCCACAAGTAGATACCAAACAACCTATTTATGGCATCATGTCCTAATCCATGAAAAAATGTAGCAACCAAACGCACCCTAAGCATATAATGACTAATTTAATCCTCAATATTTACTCATATTCGACTATTGTGCTAAAATGAACATATTTAAAAAGGTATAAATGTAAATATATCTTTTTTTTTTCTTCCCAACTCGAAAACACAATATTCTTTCTTTTCCTTTTATTTCATTTCAACTCGATAACATGAAATAAAAAGAACAACTTTCTTTCTTTTTCTTTTTAATTTATTTTTTTAACCCGTCATTTCTATCTCCACCTAACAAACTCGAGAATGCGGCCTTTGCAAAAATTATGGAGTCATATGTAAAACATATAAACAAGCCGAAATCAAATAAGCAAATCAAATAAGCCCGATATAAGTTTAGTACGATATGATAAACTTATATAAAGCCCATAAATCTCAAAATAAGCAAGAATATTGGGGCTTATGAAATATAAGCCGAAATCAAATAAGCTCATAAGCCCACATATAAACCGAAATCAAATAAGCTTATTAGCCCACATATAAGCCTAAACAAACACCCCGTAAGCTTATATAAGCCAAAAAGTTTCAAAATAAGACACAAACATTGATCAGCTTATATAAGCCAAAAGATTTCAAAGTAAGCCACAAAAAATGAGCAACATAAGTCAAATTCCACATAAGCCATAAGCCCGCACTTAAACAAACATATAAATATTTGATTGATGGATTTATATATATTTGTTTAGGGATGGGAAGAAGGTGAAGGACTTGGGAAAGATAAACAAGGAATCAAAGGTCATGTCCGGGTTACCAACAAACAAGATACTCTTGGTAATTCATATACATACTTACTTTTTTTTCCCCGACTTTTTGGCTAACTAATTGACGCACCACACATACTCAAACCGGAGGGCGTGACCACTTTAGAGTTGTTTGCACGTAGGAGGAATTGAACTTGAGACCGCTCACAATTTAGTTATGATAGACTCATACTCACAAGCCTATTGCCACTACGTCTGGTTTTCACTTACTACACTATATTTTTATTATACACACCCTTTAGTTATTCACTAAGAATGTTTGATTCCGTTTTGTGTACTCCACTCTTTAGGCTTTAGCAGTGGCAGTGTAGGATCGTGTCAGGGTTACCAACAAACAAGATACTCTTGGTGATACATACACTAACCTTTTTTTTTCCACCGACTAATTTATGAGGTTTGAACCCACTGTCGCACAGATTCAAACCAGGTAAAGCCCTCCATTTTCAGGAGGTTTCCGTGACCACTTTAGAGTTGTTTGCAACTAGCGGGAATTGAACTTGAGACCTCTCACATTTTTAGTTACGACTCACAATTTTTTCCCACTAAGCCGACCCTGACCAGTTAATACCCTTTAGTTATTCACTAAGAGTGTTTGATTCCATTCTATGTTAGGCTTTAGCGGTGGAAGTGTAGGATTACGTGCTAGTAATATATTTTTGTTAGTGTTGTTTAAGAGGCCTCTGCGTGAAATTGTAGTCTACATTCCCTTTGAAGAAGCAAACAGTGTCTACTTTAATAGAAACGATATAAATCATTGATTTAGAAAGTACTAATATTGAGTGTATAATGGAAAGTGGACATATTTCTAAATGGTGAGTAAATTAAGTGCCAACACGGGTGTTTATGAATAATTGATGAAGCTTTTTATATACCAGAGTGCTAGCCTGTAGCTTTACTGGAACAAGATTACACATGATGTCTAGCATATTTGCAACACCTGTTTATGTGATTCTGATTTATGGTCGTGAGGTTATGAATGATTTTGATTTAATGAGGATAGGCATGGTTGTAAACGAGTCTGGGAGCTAGTCAGGGTGGTCCACTACCTAGTAGCTTGTAATCGGTCTAGTTGAGGACTTATGTGATTGGAATTTTTAATATAAATTTTGAAACTATATGTATCACATGTTGCTAGTACCATAGATTTAGAAATATGTTTTGGCTGAGGTTGTCTGAGTTAACCCCAAGTTTTGACCGAGGATTTACCATGTAGCAAGTAATTAGTTGTTGACCTTGTAGTGAGTAATTGCCGATTATTCAGCCTTGTAACCCTAGTTATACAACACTGAGGATAGGTGTATGAATCTGAAGATTTTAGTTGGGGGTGTTTGTTTAAGCTTACTTGTTCTGCAATATGGGCTTATTCAACTTTTCAAATGCTAATAACCTCTAACATTGAGCATACTAGGTTTTGAAAAGTTCAGAGAAGCTCATATGCCGGGAAAATAAGCTAAAACAAACGCCCTCTTAATACTGTTTTCTGGTTGAAAAGATATTGGCATTAAGTTATGTTTAACCTGAATACACAACAGGTGTTGGTGTAGAGAAGCCAAACATGTGGGCATTCGACACTAAACAGTTTGATGATATTCTCAAAAAATTGAATATTGTAAGCTCTTCGTAATTCTCTTACAGAACATAATAGACACTTATTTATCATTTGTTCTTTCAATTCCAGTGGTTGCATTATTAATCTAAATTTTAGTTTCATGTATATCTGACAGCAAGCAGCAGAAATAAAAGACGACGAAGGTATGCGTAAGTTTACTGATTATTAATCGCAATCACATGTAGCATTTCTTAACTCGTGATTTCTTGCTACTGACATCTTATAGTTGTTCGAAAGGAAGAAGTTCGAGAAACAAAATCGCCAAAGAAGAGTAATGAAACAGTTATCAAGGCTACACGTCCCCAAGGAAGGTCCATATCTTGCCCAAATTGAGTCTCTTTTCAGTTCTTATGGTATTAGAATATTCATAGTGATTTGTATATATATTACCAGATACAAGCGAAAAGAGAGGGAAAAGCGTGTCGATGCGTATTCTGCTCAGGATCTTGAAGGAATCCTTGTATGTTTTCTTGTGCTTTAGCTAAGTGTTCCCATTCATCTATATAATTAAGTTTTTAGATGAATAAATATTTTGGATCTAAAGAGTTGTATGAAGATGGGTATGCTGATATAATACTGTGCTTTAAGTGATCAGCTTATTACGCCAATAGCTCATAACATTAGGTTAAGTTAACTGATTGCTTTATGCTTTTAGTTATAGACTTATAGTTAGCATCCTTGAAGTCTGATTACGATTTTTCTATTTGGTTAATCATGTTTACAGCTTTATGATACTGTGGTTATGCCATATTCCTTGTGTGACATCTAGATTAATCATCAGTCAAACACACTTTGTAAAAGCTAGAAAAAGACATAACGTCTGTCAATCTTTTCATATTTTTAAAGCTGATACATTAGGAGTCATGGATGAAAACATATATTTGACACACTATTTTCTGTGAACACAAAGTGAGTGGTAGATATGGGAATGATGTGGATGTAATTATTTCAGCAAAGTAATGGATGGGTCGAAAGTAGATTACTAAAGTACTACCTTATGAGTTTTACTAATTGTATGTGATGAATCTGTAAAGTTTGTATCGGCCCTACATTTCGAGGTCATTGGAGACTTGGGAGAATACAAATGTTGAGTATGCGGCAAGACATGGCTGCATATTTGCCATTTATGCTTGAACTAACTTAATATATGCAAGATAATAAGAAACCATAGATACAATCATACAAGCGAAAAGAGAGGGAAAAGTGTGTGAATGCATACTTTGCTCAGGATCTTGAACGGATCCTTGTACGTTTTCTTGTGTAAAAGCCAATTCTCATGAATACTAAAAATTTGGATTGATAAAGAGTTTATATAAGATGGCATGCGAGAACATTTAAACTTTTGCTTCAAATGTTCAGTTTATTGGTTTATAGGAAACCCCGATTACTGCCAATTGCTCAGGACATTAAGTTAAGTAAACTGATTGCTTTAGGCCTTTAACTATGGACTTATAGTTAGCTTCCTTGAAGTCTGATTGCAATTTGATTAGTCATTGACACGGTAATGATGCCGTATTCCTTCTGTGACATTTAAGTGCATCATAAGTCAAGCGTACTTTGTTTTGTAAAAGCTAGAGAAACACCTAGCGTCTAGTAAGCTTTTCATGTCTAAAGTTGATACATAACGTGTTAACATATATTTGACACTATTCGATATTAGATCTACAATTAAAATAAACTACTATGCCAAGGAGATGAGTGGTAGAAAGGGGAATAATGTGATTTGACAAACTATATACTGCAAACTGAGAAGCAGATAGTTTGCCCTTGGAAATTTTTTTATTTTCTCGAGTTCTTAAAAGCTACATAAGACAAAATAGGTATCCAAGCATTGTATATGACACTGAATTTTTAACTTGATTCTGGTGTGATGGTGTTTATTATTCACATTCTGCAGGCTAAAAAGGTTGATGAGAGTCCAGTGCCTAAGGACTTGTTGTATCAGATGAAGACTACATTGGTCAAAGCATCTGGATGACACTGAAGCAGAAGTAACTCCATATGATTTACCAACGTTTATGCAATCTTATATTTATGCACCATTTTAGAGAATCCCAGTTGTACTGTGAGAAATGTAGATAAAGTACACTATAGTTGCAAGGTTGCAGCCTATCCTACATTTTCCGTTCCATGAGAGTTTTATTATTTTGGTAAAATTATACGGAGTATTTTCATACATGTTTAGGATTGGCTTTATGATCTGTTTCACCTTTATCTAAGTAATTATCGGCTATTTGGATCGTTGTATAATATGACGTAAAAAACTAGCAAAGTAACAAATTGTGACGCTTGAAATATCTAAAGGATGCATATTTAAGCATTCCAGGTCACTTGTTATGCTTTTATCTGCAATTTCTTGATATCGGAAATCGTTAGAATATCATCTTAACATTAATACGGTTTACTACTCTTGTCTTGTCTTAAAACACACCTCGGTTATACACAGTTCAATAGGTACAAAAAAACTCCTCCAACTGGTGGGGTAACAAATTTGGATTCGTGTCTGGAGGTTTACTTGGAGCTCAATCCAAGAAAAAGAAGTCTCGCACATCCGACGTCACTCAAAATTGTAACAAGAGGACTGCATTTCATGAGGATGATCAAGAAAATCTTTACAAACTTGTACAAGTATGTACACTTCTCACGTTTTTAGCTCGACTATCGACATTCCGTGTTTTATTAACTTGAACCCTGACTTTTTCTTTTCTTTTGCAGGATAAAGCAACTTCTGGAAAGCAGGGACTTGGTATCAAGGATCGCCCAAGGAAAGTAGCAGGGGTGCACTTTCAAGGTAAAAAAACGTCATTCAGCGATAGTGATAGGGAGGAATCTGAATCCGAAGATGACCATTCTTCAGCAAAACGTAAATTTGATAATATATCAGAATCACAAAAGGGCAACGAACCAAAAGTGAAGTTAAAGAAGCTGTGCAGAAAGCTTCTTCGCCAAGTACGTTGTTGAATTAGTACCCGACACAGTCTAGAGGCATAGTGAGATTTTCTGTGCTAATCAACTTATTTTTGCAGGTACCTGAGAAGTCACTGAAACTTAAACAACTTAAAGTGCTTATCGATGAACATTCTTCACTATTTTCCAACTTTTCTTCAGAAAAGGACGCTCTTGCATTTCTAAGGAAGAAGGTAACTATTTGCCCTTGGCGTATGTTTTAATTGTGTTATATGCTAGTCAAGTATAAATAGTTTGTATATGTGTTTCTTAATGCAGCTTGAGGGCAGTAAAAAGTTCAGGGTAGAAGGTAAGAGAGTCCGGCTCTGATCAAGATGAGAAAATCTTGTGGATCAGTTGAGTGTAGAGTTTTCCGATACATGTATAATTTTCCCGTTTGAGCTGTTTATCCTAGTATTCATTCTTGTTTTGAAAATTTTGAACGTTGAGGGTTTCATCGAGGCCACATTGATGTGCATTTTTATACCGATATTTGTATGCCAAGATAAACTTAATTCATTCCACCAATGTGCTTTCTAATTTTTCACTGTCAATTTATGTTGATTCGGAAACAATAAAATATTACGTACAAATGCAATTCTCAGAATTTTTTTGCACTGGTAGCAGTAAATGGCTGAACTTTGTTTGGTGTGTCATTATCATCCCTAACAAGGACCGTGGCTTGCATTTTTATAGTTTTGAATTTCTCATTCCAGGGATGATAATCGGACAACAAAGTTCCCCCCGTTGCCGAACTGCCTATGCCTTCACTTTCGAAAAGATGGACCATCTTTGATTTCGTCAAACAACGGGGACAGGTTTTGCAATTTACTCTTTATGTTGCTTTGAAAACAATGTGATATTTAAGTACAAATGGAATGGCCAGAAATACTCGTACATTTGTTCATTTCAAATAAAACAAGTTAATGAAATTAAACTTCAGGTAAAAAGACGAGAAAAACAATATACTATAATGTCTGCAGACGAACAATAATGAGGATTGAGGAATACTCGTTTTTCTTTTTCAACTAGTTGCAGCTTTTAATAAATATTTACTGCATCATAACTGATGTCATTTACTAAAAATAATTAACAAAATTCCGTAGATTACTGGTCTTTTTTCCTCTTCCGCATGATGTTCAAAACCTGAAAGGCATGTAGAAAAAATAAGCTTAGTACTTGTTCAACAAAACATCAATCATAAGAAAACACTGAGATGGTACTTCTACATTCATAGTTTGTCTGTAACACGAAATTCAGAACTCGAGAATTTGCAGGTGCTTCTCAATCAAAAATTCATTTTTAACCTTAGTTGCTCATTTTTACCCTCAAACGGTGATAATTCGATACTCAGAGTGACAGGAGGATCAAATAGTAAAACTCAGCCATCATGTAATAGATGCTA
>BQNB010186721.1:0-12103 GCA_026074375.1 Tanacetum coccineum
ATGCAAGAATTTCGGCATATATATGATGTAGATGATATATTTTGAGTAAATTTTATGTATTGGGTATAAAAGTGGGTATTTGTTGAAGCGTAGAAAAGTTTTGGTGGTTCCGGGTATGCCTAAACTTGATTTATCGCGAAACGTAAACGTTTTACGTAACCGACAAAAATAAAATATAAAGAGGTGATTATTACTTTCAACAAAAATAAAATAATGTTTATATCGTTGGTAAAATGTTATCGTTTAAGTGGGTCAATCGTCTCGTAAAATAATATTTATAAATTTAAAACTCATATAAATATTATATAAATGATTCTAAAAATGTTTTGCCAAAAGTTTTATTAAAAACGAACCAACACTATTCATGTCAGGAAATAGTGTATAAAAATCATATTTCTCTTGTTTTATTCGTTAAGTGAAAGTTTTTAGCTTACGCGATTTAATTATGTGATGAGAATTAAAGTAAACGCGCACGAGGGAGAAAAAAATAAATAGTGAATTTAATGACGTCGTTCATTGATCAAAAATACGGATTGTTACAATTGTGAAAAATTGTGTACAAAATTTTCACTGAGGTCTTGATAGTGGGAACTTTGTTCTTGAGGTGTGTTATCAAAGTTAGGATTTGCATTCAATGACTCAATGGAATGAGTTAGGGGTTGCGGAGGTGGGTTGAAAACTTTTAGAGAATCAATGAAAGAATTTGGATTAGAGTCATCAATTGATGAATATTCATTACAAATGTGGCAAAATCCTTTACTAAGACCAGACCAACACCTCTTGCAAGTACACCGTTGACAACGTTCATGTTCTTCTAACGGATCTTTACAATGAAAACAATGACGTTGATTGAATGACGCCATAAGAATTAAACAATTAAGAGGGATAGGAAGAAGAATTAAATGGCAAAGAGGTTAAAGGAGATTATTTTTGGTTTTTCAATAATTAATTAACAATTTATTTTAATTAGACCGAAGAACTTAAACCAATAATCAACTTGCTTCACGGTAGCTCTTTAAAAGAAAAACGCACAAAGGAGCGGAGGAGCGGGAAAGCGCGAAGCTATTAAAAACCTTCTCCTTTCGGGTCGTAGTTCCTCGGAACAACCCTCCTTATACCCCTCTTGGAGTTTGTTAAACTTTTAAAGGTGAGCCGTACTTGACAAGTGACACAAAGACAAGTTTTAAATCTTTGAATTGGGAACTTATTTGGTATTGTTAATTAATTGATATTCACAAAATTGGAAAAGTAAAATATTTTTGGTTTTTATAAAAATATACACAAATTCAAACACTAATCTTCAAACGAAACGATAATCGCACACACCTCCCCGGCAGCGGCGCCAAAATGATAACCTTTAAAACTAGCCTTTTTGTATATATAAATTATAATAAATATAATAAATATATAAGGATAATTTCAAGATTATAATTCAATTGTAGTGAGTAAGTATTTCGAAAGATTCAAATAAAATTCCTTTTGACCAAAGGAAAAATCAAAAATCCCCCGGATCGTTCTCCCGTCGAGGTGCGAATTGAAAATCGAGAACGTTCGTGATCGCGCGTTTGAATGGATTAAGGGTTTTTGGATTTGGGATTACTAATTTCTACTATTAAAAAACAAAAATGAATACGGGAAACCTAAAAACGAAAGCTAAAAGTTGATTAAACCTAAAAAACGAGAACCGGGACTTAAACCCGTTCTTTAAAAACTCAAATTTTGCAAAAATGACCCTACGAAAGCAAAATTAATTTTACTAAGTGAAATATGATAAAAAAAAATTCTAAAAAAATTATATTTTTTTGATTTTTATTTAATTTTTAATGAATTAAAAACTGATTTAAAAAGAAAAAATGATTAAAAATAATAAACAATTTTGAAAAATTATAAAAAAATGCAGGAAAATAGATTAAGCTGGTTTCAGAAAAAATGAGAGTTTTGAAAAAGGGCTTATAAATAAGCCAGAAATAAGCTAAACGTGGCTTATGGCTTATAATGGAAAAACAAGGTTAAATCAATAAAGTGTGCAAAGGATTTCAAAAAAGACCCAAGGGCGTTGTTTGTAGTAGAGAGTGTGTGTGGGACGTTTGCTTGTTAAAGGGGAGGTCATGGATTCGAATCCTTGGCCTCCCTTTTTTGTAAAAATATTTTTTTAAACTTATAAAGCTAACAAAAATAAGCAAAATTAAAAAAACAACTTTTTATAAAACTGAAAAATAAGCTGTTAAATAAGCAACTAAAGAGGCAGATTCTACTTTTATACTAAGTGCAAAAGGGCTATAGCTAAACTGTTAAGCTTAAAAGGCAAAATAAGCTAATAAAAATAAAAAATAAGCTAAAACAGATAAGCTAACATACGTAGTAAGCAAACGCAGACAAAATTAATTAAATAAAAACAGGCAGAAAAGCTAAAAAATCAAATAAGCAAATTTGCAAAACTTAACAAGCAGACAACCTAGGAGGCACCTTTTGGGGCTTATTTTTAAGCACCTAGAGGAAACTTGGGGCTAAATGAGCTATAAGCTCTTAAAGCTTATCCAAGTGGCTTCCTAGAACTGCAAATAAAAAGATTTTTGGAAACCAAATAAGCAATGAAAAAGGGCTTGGAAAAATGTTGCTTACAAAGATGCTTGGTTTTTGGAAATTTTGTATAGTCAAAGAGCTAAAAGCAGGCTCAAAAATAAGCTGTTAAATAAGCTCAAAAAAAAAACCCAGTTAAAACAGATTGAGTGTGACACCAAAGGAGCTTGTGCTCAAAAATTTAAAAGCTAAAAACCATTTTAAACATCTGATAATTGAAATTGAAAAAGAGGGTTTTGAAACTTAAAACTGACTTAACAAATTTTTTTTGGCAGAAAATAACAAAACACAAGTAAACCTTAATGGTCTGTTAACTACTGCAATATACACTTGAAAACAACACAAAAACACACTTGACAACAGGTTTTGAAAGCTTAATCCAAAAAGCACTTCTTGGCTGTTTTAAACCAACAGTTTATGGACACCCTTTTAGAAAAACTTGAAAACAGTGTATGAGACTTAAAACTTAAGAAAAACAGATTGAAAATAGCTTAAAAAGGCTTGCCAAAGTATACCAAGTGACCCAAAGGTTTTAAACACCTTTTGACCCACTTTGACAGGTTAACCCAAACACCCCTTAACTTTTGAAATCTATACTTAAGCTTAGTAATAAAGATTTAAGCAACAACTTATGTACAGAGATGAACAACAAACAAATAATGAGCTAAATTAAGCAAAATGCACACAAGAATAAGCACAAAAATAAGCATTAAGAAACACACAGATTTAAGCAATAATGGACAGTTTAAGGCAAAAACTTGAACAAAGCATAAATGAGCTTTAAGTAAAGACAAATATGCATAAACAAAGAAAAGCAAGAAAATAAGCAACAATAAGCACTGATGAACAGTAAAATGCAAAAATTTAACATTGAAGCTTACAAAGGGTCCTTAGCTTTTTGGCAAGAAATAAGCTCTCAAAAGCTTATAAATTTTTTCCTAAAGCTTCCCATGAAGCACTAAACCAAGGCCTTCCTTTATTTACCTTGCTCCAATGCTTTCTTCTTGATATTTTTGTGATTTTTGGATTTTTTTGACAGAAAATGAAAACAGCTTTTATATAAGCTTTTAATGGCTTAAAAACTTATACAAAGGCTTATAAAACAGTTTAAGACAGTATTTAAATGACAAGAAAGCTTAAATGACAAATATTTAAAGGAAAACGGATTTTCATAAACTTAAAAAACAACAATGCAAGTATTTAAAAGACAAGTAATTAAATGACATGAAAAGTAAATTGCAATATATTAGAATGGTACAAATATTTGTTTACAAGCTTTTGACTCTAACAAAATTCGACCAGACTAAATAAGCTACAAGACTACTACTTATACTAAGCTCTCTTCAAGTCTCTTGGTGTGTTTCTTCTGTGTGAGCTTCAAGCATTTGTGTTTGTTGTGTGAGATAAAGTCCCAAAGCAATCTTGGCCCTCCAATTTTCTTTGTGCCCAAGGCAGTTGATCAAAACCCTCAATTTCTCTTGTCCAATGGTGTTTTCTTGGATTGCCAAAGTGGCAATTGGAGTGTAGTGAGGTGGGGTGAGGTTTGAGAGTGATGTTTTGGCTGGTGGTGCAAGAAACGAGGTGGAAATTGACAGGGGAGAGTGAACAGTAGAAAGGGCGGGAAAAATTTGGTTTGTTTATATCTGTTCTGGGTGCAGGGTATGAGTTTGGTGAATTGGCAGAATTCGTCCCTCATTTTGTATATGTTGATTGCACTGGTGGTCCTTGTGGGGTTAAATATTTGGGATGTGGCAGAAAAGGTCCTTCAAGGTTTATATGATGATTGCAAATTCAGTCCTTGTGGGGTTAACAATGGTTAGGGTTAAGGGTTATAGGGGTTAACTGCTGTTAAAGGCAGTTTGGGCCATATATGTTGATTTGGGCCACGTTTGTATACCAAAGGGATTTTGGTTTTGGGCTTTTTATATAGTCATTGGGCCGGTTATTAATAAAATGGATTTTGGGCCCATTGGTCTTCATAATGTATAAATGGGTTGACCCGACCCATTAGATGGGTACGGGTGGGCCCATTTATCATTTCTTCGATTTCGGCTTTGACCTTTGACTTTGTCGGGGTTGACCTTGACTTTGACTTTTTGGTCTTTGACTTCGACTTTGACTTTCACGCTTTTCCATTCCGTGCTTGGTTTTGTCGTTTTTGGCTTGATTTTTCGTCCTTTTCTCGGATATCCGTTTCCTGCACAATATAAGTGAAAACATACAAATACAATGTATTTTTGGTACGTTTTTGGTCATTTAAGTCCGGTTTTAATGGAAAAGGGTATGTGTAATTAAGCACATACCACATACAAAAGTAATAAGAAAAATACCATTAAAAGAACTTAGGAGAACAACGACAAAAACATATAAAAGCAAAAGCCACAAGAGAACACAATATATAGAATAGATAAAGCGCTATAAAGACAAAGGAGACACGACTATAAACAAACAAGCATAAAAACATAGACGCATAAACGTAAATGGGCAAGAGCACCTAGAAAAACGCTTGCAACGAAAGGGAGGCTAAAGGCAAACATAATTTCAAGACCTAAGAGTGCAACGAAGATCTAAGTAGGACAACGCTATGGGAACCTAAAACCTAAGGGCAAGGCGAAAGGAACAAGAGAGGCTACTTAACGCCTAAAAAGCCTAAAGGGAACTAGTTATGAAACTTTATATCTTAAACGCAAATGGCAACAATACTAAGTGACACCTATAAAGCTTAAATGCAATAACTACCTCATGCCCTCAAAGAACCTAGCCCGGACTACTCGCATATTCTAATCTTATCTCTCTACACATTCCTATCTCGGGTCATGTCCTCGGACAAGAAAAGCTCCTTCATGTCCTGCTTAAGTCTATTCTCCCACCTAAGTTTTTCTCAACCCATTCTCCTCGAGCCATCGACTATCGGAGCTTCGACTTCCTAAAATGGTGGTGATTGTGGCCTCCTCCGGACATGTCCAAACCACCTCAACCTTCCTTCCTTCATCTTTGAGATTATAGTTTCGACTTCTAGCTTTGCTCCAAAAACTCTGTGCGAAACCATGTTAAACATGGTTTTACCACAACTCTACCTTAGCATTCTCAATTCCGCCATTTCTACCTTATTTGCTTGAGCTTTCGTGATCGGCCAAAAACTTTGATGTATACAACATAGCTTGTCTAATTACCACCCTATAAAAATTTCCCTTTAACTTAATGGGGATTTTCTTATCACATAGTACACATAGCGCCGCCTTCCATTTCACCCAACCCGCTCTAACACGACGGGTTACATCACTGTCTGTCCTTTTTGATTTGTGTATCACCGAATCCCCAAATATCTAAAAGTCTCTTTTGGTTGAAGGATCTGGTCGCTGATACAAATTTCTATTTTTTTCCTTGTGGATGATCTCGTTCCTACCGAAATCACATCTTAGGTATTATGTATTCTCTCTGCTTACTTGAAGGCCATTGTCTTCTAGTGCCTCCCTCTAGTGCTCAAGTATGTTGCTTAACCTTTCCGCCGATTTTGCAACCAACACGATATCGTCTGCAACTAACACGATATTGTTTAACCTTTTCGCCGATTTTGTATCCCCGTGGTCGCTATAAAGAATCAAGGCGTAGAGATATGAGCTAATGGTTGATCCATGGTAAAGTCCTACTTATATAGGGAAAAACTATGTGGTTCCCACCGTAGTCTGTACACGGGTTTTCGCCCCCTCATACATACCCCTAATTACTCTTAAGTATCTCTTTGGTTTCTTAATTTATTAAAGTTCTTCAAATCAAATCACGTGGAACACTATCATACGTCTTTTCTAGGTCTACGCTAGCCATATGCAAGTCTCTTTGTCTTTCTCTATACTTCTTCATGAGACTTCTAAGAAGGTGAATTGCCTCGGTCGAGGACCTTCTTGGCATAAAACCAAATTAATTCTCTGGAACCCTCATCTCTTTTATCTTAATAACTCTCTCCTAGAGCTTCATGGTGTGACCAAGAAGCTCAACACCCCTATAGTTGCTACACACTTATGCGTCTCCCTTGTTCTTGTAAATGGGGATGACTTCACCGAGTCTCCGTTCATCTGACATCTTAGCGCTTGAAAAGATATCGTTGAAGAGGAAAGTCAACCACTTTACCCCTAATCACCTAGGCTCCTCAAAGCTTCTATGTTTATTTGGTTTGGACCTACTGCTTTGTTTTTCTCATCTTCTGTAATGCAACCCTCACTGTTCCTTGGATGATCCTCGAGTAGTAGCATTCGAATTTCAGATGTTAGATAGGGTTCTCTCCTCCCCCTTTCCTTCAGGACTCATGTCGCCGAAAAGAGAGGACAAATACTATCCTCATCTTTTTCTAAAATCTTCTTCCGCCCTCCTTCATCTTTGATACATTTATATTTCCTAAATCCCTTCCTCTCTTGGGATTTAGCAAACCTGTAGATATTGTTTACCCCCTATTTAGAGTCTAATTCTTTATAATAGTTTTCGTGCGCTTTGTCCTTCGCCTAAACTACTGCCTTTTTTGCTTCTCTTTTAGCTACTTTATACAGTGGTCATATCCACTTGATGGCCCTCACGACATAAAGAAGCTCCCTGAACCTAATTTGTCTCATTGTGACTTTTGTTTTCCGAACCACCACGATTCCCTGCGGGTCAATTGGGTTATCACTGACCCGTTAGCCAACTAGGGAATCCTTTGATGCGTCTTTAATGACGCAGGGTGTTCCACATCGAATCTGTTTCACTAACAGTCAAGTTCTCCACCCGATCAAAAAGTCCCTCTAAGACTCTCGCTCTAAAAGACTGTACCACATCACCGTTCATGTTCTTCCACAAAATTCTTGGCATCCCCGTCGCCTCTCTCATGTTTCGTTGTCCCTCAAAAAGTGCATCCAAGGCTACAAATCTGTGTTGAGATGAGCATGCCTCCCCTGGAAAGACCTTGCATTCTTTAAAGTCTTCTCATAAGGTTTTCTTTGCGCACGAGCAGATATACAATCTCGGTGCTGTGACCCCCACTTTGAGGTAATTAAGTGAGCGTGTATGTTCTTTAAGAAAGAGTCCGCTACAACCAAGTGAACTATGTCGATGACATTAATTAACATCAAACAATGGTGTTAGAAATGACACCGCAATTCTCATCACTTCCCTTAACAATTCCCGGTAACAAACCAAACGACATCAACACTATCTAAAACATGTCAAACACATGAAAACCATTTTTTACAACTTATTTTTGTAACTGTTAATTATCTGATCACTTTAATAATGCGACACGAAACACCCTTTAAGCTATATATGAAGTATGATCATGATTTAGTTGTGGATTTTCTCTCTTGTCAATTGATGTTCACTCTTATTCTTCCTAATCCATACTCATTACTTTCTCATTTACAAATCTGTGTCAAAAAATACCTCTTAAGACCTAAGCTATTGAAGAATTCCTATCATCATTTACGTGGAACTTAAGTTGCTTATAACGTGCAAGGAAGTATTGGCACGTTACATGGCGAATTTGCACCTTTGGCGCCGTTGTACTAGTTATATTGCATCGGGTTGGCGCGTTATAAGCGCATCGCCATCCCAATGGCGACCATTTTGACTTTTTTCTTTTCTTTTTTGTGAGTTAGGGAGGTTTTTTGATGGTATGTTATATAAATGTTATAGGGTAAAAAATGACGTAGCGGCGCCTATAACAAACGTTGCACCTATCTCTCTTAATATGCAATCATGCAGACGGTCCGATGCATCTGTATGTGTTCTTGACACGGACTTACAAGCCTAGAATGAGTTGTCAGTATAATGTACTATTGATTGTAACAAGTGGTTATAGATCAAAATCTAATTCCGTTATCATAATAAACACTAATCAATGTTAATGCGCATATTGAGAATGACACATTTCCCTCCCATAGAATATGGTAGTACCACTAGGAACTTATAAATTTTGTAGAGATGGTTGTTATGGTGGGCTTGTTATCCAGTGGCAATAGGTATGTAATCATTCTCAAATGACAATAACTAAACACACATTGCGACTTTATCATAATCAATAAACATTAATGCTCGTTAAAGTTTCGTAATTGCATGATTGTAGGACCAAACCACAACGAATTTGCATGTGATAAACTATCCATATCAATACTATTTAAAAAGCATGCATTATACATCTATTCAATTTATCAAGTTTACGTGTCGATTTAAAACCAAGGTTGGACGTTTTTCGTATAGTCGTGAAGGTTCGGTATGCCCATGTAGTTTACTCCATAACATATTTCATGTCCATTATTACAAAATATGATGATTGATTTTAGTCCTATGTGTCCATGTTTGTTACTCCATAACATATTTCATGTCCATTATTACAAAAATGATTAACTGTAAAGTAATTATCTTATTTTATGTATTCTTTCTTATACTAAAAAGTGTTGTAACTTTCAGTCTCCCAACATAACTTTTTTCGATAGTCTACCTTTATGTATCGTCAAGTTGGTACTTGGTTGGACTATCATAATCATCATCTATCACTTTTATAAAATGGGACCAGTCCAAACCAACCAATTAATACATTCATATCATGCATCTTCTTATATTTTCAACGAAAGTTCATTATTAAATCTTTAGAAATATAATCGAAATATCAAAATATCACCTTTAGCACGTTTATAATCATGGTTATAGAGTACAATGTACTATATTATCGGTTGTATTCTTTGTGCTATGTATTAGCTGATAGATTAGAGGTTCGTTGCCCGTTTGCAGGCTTAGGTCCATTAGGGTTTAGGATTAGAGTTGTGGTTGCTTATCTAATAAGCTACATGTTTAGTATAAATACACTTGTAATTTTTTTATGTAATCACACACACCACAAATTAAGCCAAGTAGACATGGAGATAAATGATCCAAAAATTGAAGGGATAATCACAAAAATACTTATTTTTTCAACCTCATTTCACAAAATACCCAATTATTTTCTCAAAAAGCTAAAATACCCATAAAAATCGCAATTTTTTACAATTTTGTGAAGTTGAAAAAAAAATCTAAAATTTTAGATTTTTTTAGGAAATATCGCAAATTTGCGATAATCTAAAATTTTAGATTTTTTTTCAATTTCGAAAATTTGCGATATTTTTCAAAAATATCTAAATTTTTTGATTTTTTCTTAAAAATCTAAAATTTTTGATTTTTTTTAATTTCGAAAATTTACGATATTTTTCACGTAAGTTTATCAAAAACAACAATATTTACACTTTTATATGTATAAACTTATGTGAAAAATATCGTAAATTTTCGAAATTGAAAAAAATCAAAAAATTTAGATTTTTTAAGAAAAAATCGAAAATTTTAGATATTTTTGAAAAATATCGCAAATTGGTGTTCTAACTTCTAAGTATCAATTGGACATTCCGCGAATTCAAACTGAGAGTTACCCCAAATGCTTTTAACCTTAAAAGGGTTTAACTTGGAGATAGTAAGCCAAGTATACACATGGACATAAATGTACCATCCAAATTAGCCAACACATGGTATAGATTTAAATCTATCATGTATCATACCCTTATTCTTAGGATTAACACCATAAAATAATATTATAGTCTCTGTAAGGGTTTCAACAAGTCGATCTTATAAGAGCTCGAGTCAAGCTTGAAAAACTTTACGTCGTATCCAGTTTTAGACAGTGCAGTTTGTATTCATACAGAGAGCAATACATTGTAAACTTTCAATTGCAAATCTCCAGTTTTAGGTAAAGGTAATATAATGCAAAAATAAATTAATGCAGAAATCATTACAAGTTGACTAAAGCTATATTATTATTGCTTAAAGTGCATTGCATGTGAATTCAATGTTTGTTAAAAATAGATACATTGCCTAAAATAAAATATGTTATCAATCATGCACGTTTTACCCTTTCTTAGAATACAAGGTCGCTCATATATATATGTTGATGGAAACAACTTTATACTAACTATTATCAATATCAAAAGTCAACATAGGGTCATCAAAATTTGTATTCTCGAATAATGACAAGAGATTGAAGTAGGATGAAAACAAACATATTTATTATCACAAATAATTGATAGTTAGAAGTTAGAACACCAAACACGAGCATAAAAAAACAAAGGAATGAGTGACAGTGACGAGAGGGTGTTAATCGGGTTGACCCGGTCGGGTTCGGGTCAATTTGGGTCGGGTCAAGTTGGGTTGAGGGTAAAAATTCCATACGAACTCGAGCCTATTTGAACTCGGGTTACTCGCATCGGGTCAATTCGGGTCAGGTCAACCCGAATTTGAATAAAATGACCAAAAAAAACTTTTTTTTTTCTCTTTTAAATAGAAAATCTATAAATTTATTTAAAAAAAAAAAACTTTATTCAGGTCTATCGAGTTGACCCGAACCCGAGTTAGCCAAAACATTTCAACCCGATAGCCGACGCTATTTAGAACTCGGGTTAGTCGGGTTGACCCGAATAAGATTTTAGACCCGAGTGACCCGAACCGAATAGGCTTATTCGGGTTAGGTTCGGATCGAGTCGGCTTTTTTGACACCACTAGTGACGACCCTAAAAAAGAAAGCAATGTTACACCTTCCTATAAGATTTCAAAAATCCTTCTGAAAGTTACTTCACGAAATAGAACTAAAAGATATATATGTCTAAAAGAATATGTCACTTGGGAACAAACTATTCAGTGAAACAAAGAGTATATGGGGGACATATCCTTGTAGTACTATGTATGAAAAAGATGTGTCGAATGGTTTTGCCATAAAAGTATACATTCATGGGTGTCCATCAATCACAATACAATCATACTCTATAACTTTACATCAACTTTCAACAACCTATCTAGCTAAACACACTATTTTTTCATACCAATTGCAACTTATTTTTATACTTCCAAATATACATAAGTATATATTATTTGTTCTGCAAAGTAGAAACTTTGGTAAAAAATGCATGTATGTATATCACATGAAAACTGAAATAAAATTATGTGAGCTATACCGATAAATTGTAAAATGGATCTGGTGAAGACGATTGTGATGACGATTGTGCAAAGCTCCATAGATCTATCTCACTAGTATATGTTGGTCTAGCCAAGGATGACGAGCCATGAAGTTGTGGTGGTTCTAGATCTTCATGGTCAAGTCCAAAACATATGTCTTTATTGGGTTCATCGGATAGTGGTTCACCATTAAGTTGGGATGCTACAAGACGGTCTAGATCAGCCCAATTGTCTACATGTTCAGTTTCCGTCGTTAACAATCGAGTCATGGCGTTATGGTTAAAGTTTGGGTCTTGATTGAAGGTAGATGTGTTGTAGTGATCGGACGTGGTCATGTTTGGAGCATCGTCAAGCCTTGGAAGTTGGAGAAATCTGTTGTTGATTGGGTTCATAAATTGTTGCATTGGGTTATAATCTTTCATGGTGGTTATATTGGCGAGGGAATCGGTTTCTTGCTTGCAAGTATTGATGTACTCAAGGAATTGATCATGAACGCTTCCATTTTTGTCTAAAGAATGCATTTGAGCAT
>BQNB010186724.1:0-12103 GCA_026074375.1 Tanacetum coccineum
TTAAACACAATTGAAAGGTAAATCGAATTTTATTAATGATAACTGAATTACAATGCTTTTAAAAGGAAAATACAAAAAGTTGAAAGACAATAGGCTAAAGTTAAAAATAAGCTAATAAAACTGAAAATAAGATAAAAAAGAGGACTACACTACTCCTACTCTAATCCTACTCCTAGATATCTTGCTCTGAGTGATCTTCCTCCTATTTATAGCCCTAAGGTGCACCTTCTAGCCCTTCCAAACGCTCCTCAGCTTTCAACCTCATCCTTTGATCACTAACTGCCTCAAAACCAATTTGATCTAAGCCGTCCATTGCCTGCCACGTTAATTCCACTCCACCAATGAGAAGAATTGCACGGGATTGCCAACGTGTCATTCCCTTTGACGTCAGGGATGATGTATGGGCTTCTAGAAGAGTTAACTTTCATTAAACGAGGGTAATTTAAGGTCTGGTAATATTTGGGAACGACGGTGAACATTGAAACTGTTCCCGCTTTTTTTCTTTTCTATTTCTGTTTGACCGAGTCTTATAAAAGGTTTGACTTTGGGCTTGTTTTGATTAAAAGGGAATTGGGCCACAGGTTTTGGTGTTGGGCTTGGGTAAACAGTTTTGGTTAATGGTGGTTGTTGTAAACCAGTTTTGGGTTTTTTTTTTTAAAAGGGGGGTTTCATTTTTTAAATTTTTTTTTTTTTTTTTTTTGGTTTTTTTAAATGGTTTAAAGGGGTTTACATTTTAGACTTAACGGACTTGTTAGTTTCTTCTGTCGGGGTTTTGGGGGGAAAAGGGATTAGGAAGGAGATTTTTTGGAAAAAGTTTACGGTGCTCGTCTTGGGTTTTTCTTGATAAATGCACATTTTTGCCTGTGGCTTTTTTCAACGTTCTTTCTTTTTCTCGGTGTCGGATAATTTTGGTCGCGTTTTTTTTGCTTTGATTTTGGCCATTTCTCTAATATGCCCATACCTGCACATTACACAAAAAAACACAAATAAAAAACACAAGGCATATATTTGCCCATTTTTATTTATGTTTTATTGGTTTCTTTGGGTTTCGTTTTTCAAAGGCAATAGGTATGTGTAAAAATAAAACACATACTATTTACTTACTTTGCTTTTTACCTTTCGATTATTTTATCTGGACCCAACCACAAACTATTACCTCAAACTTGAAACCTAAATCTTTTTATTAAAACGTGTCACGTTGATGTATATCATCACTTCGGAAAATCCCAAAAAAATCATCATCCTCTAAAAAACTAGTCGGGGACTTAAGCCGGTTTTTAATGATAAGCCACAAACCTTCTCACAACTTCTTGGTTGAGCCATTTCGGTTTCCGTTGTGTTTTGCCTAATATTTGCATTTATGCCAATTGTTCTGCAACATCAAGGTGAGTTCCTAGCGCCATATTTTCTTGTTTTACATATACTTTATAACTTTTAGGGTTAAAAACATGTTCATTTATAACTCTTTTACATTATTGATTTCAAACTCATTTATATGCTCGTTTATAAACTCGTTTATATGATTGATATCACACTCTTTCTATTTATGGATACAAGTACTTAAAGCTTTTATGAATAAGATGGATACTTTAACTTTGGACACAAGAGCTCTCTTAAACTTTTACCTATTTATGTATTTGCCTAAGTTAACCTATTGCCATAAAGTCCCCATTATCATGAACCGTTAATTTCTTAACCGGAGGTACCCGTCAAGTAACGCGAATGCTGTGAATAGATCTAGTGTGGAGGATTGAACTCCCCCGTTCCGGGGAAAGGGGGGGGGGGGGGGGGGGGGGGGGGGGGGGAAATAAATAAAGATAACAACGCTCTAACCATGTGCATTTCATTTAAGGAACTAGGTGTTTGGCAATGCACCTACCAGGGAACCAACTTATAAACAACGTATACTTAAGGCTTCGGTGTCATGAGCTTAGCGCAACATAAATACTTTTATGTGAAGTTGTATCTGTTATAATTGTCGCATACGTTTTGAAATCTTGTAGTCCATATTACTTTGGTTGAACATGTCTGATTACTAACTACTTTTCATGATACTGCGAGTAAGGCAGTATTCACTTAACCTTTTTTATCCTCGTAAATGTTTTACTTATACCTATGAATTACCAACTTTATGTTGACCGTTTTAGTATGTTTTTCTCATGTGCTTAGCTTTGGACTTCTTTGATGTGCTATGTGGAGTCTACGTGCAACATGATACTATTTATCAAGAACTTTATTCAAATTATCATACTTGTTGTTTCTTTTGGGGGAAAAAACTAAATTATGCTTTTCCCACGAACATTTTTACTTCGCTTGGCAGATGATGTCTTTTTTAATTTCTTTTGAACCTTGTAATAGACTTATCTATTTTTAATAAATGGCAACGGAGTTATGATTTCAAACGTCCAATTAGTGGGCCCGTTTTTTTTTTTCTCTCGTGTTTTGTGTGATGTTGTATATTATGACGGGTCAAAGCCTTGGGACACGTTTTTATTCTGTTCTTCTAGGCCTGTCTGAGGGTTTCGTGACAGATTGGTATTCAGAGCCAAGGTTATTATAGAACCCAGGTAGAATATCTAGTCTTAGGTCTATAACCAGGAACGATAAAGAATTGTGATCTCTTACGTAGGTTTTATGTGTGCCTTATACGTGGGTTTTTTTGCCTATGGCATATATGTGAGAGATAACCAATTTTTCCTTGGAGCATCATTGCTATGTTATGGGTTACCTCATCTGCCACTACGGTTTTATCGTTCTTATGCGGTTTTATTTGCATTGCGTTTATATTTGCCCTGAGCTTTTACGTTTTATCTTGTCGGTTTATCTTTTTTCTTTGACGGAATACGTTTGCCTTATGTATATTTCCTTATTTACTTAATTTGAAGTACTGTCCTATATAAATAATAAAAATTTTTCGTCTTAGTGACATTGTGGTTATATCAATGGTCTCTGAAACTTTTTTTCATAAACCTTATATAATATCATTTTACAGGGAAATATCCGTCACAGTTTTTGAAGTTTTGTTTAACATAGGGAATAATATGTATGGTGAAATCTAATTATTACATCGCTTGTATGGGTGGACTTGTAATTAGGGAGGAAAATGATATGATATTGCTATATTAACTGTTCATTAAAGACCTTTATCTTATTTTACTTCAAGCTGTATTACTCATCAAACTATTTTTGAAACTCTAATCGTTCGATCTTTCCTATGGATTGGGTGTTTTTAACCCCCGTCTCCCAAAAGGGACGAGGTTGTAAACACTTATGTACCATAAATATTAGAAGCAACTGCATCGTTTATTATGTATCCACACCACTTGGAAGGTCTTAATGTGAGTAAATGCTTATTATATCAGAAAATTATTTAAGTAGGATGATTATAATCTCTTTTTTTGATGGGATTGGTGACGCCTCTTTCCAATTAAATAAATAATTTTAACATCGACCGATACCATAATGCTTTACATTTCTTAATTACATAAATTGGGATCGTTCTTTATGTATAAATAGTAAATTATAAATTAAGTGGTTCTTTATCTGTATCCCGATATGACATGAGTACGAACTCGAAAAACTGATATAATCACTAGAATCACTTTTTTAATAGATCTTAGAAAAACACGTATTGTGTCTTACCACTCTTCAAAAATTTAATTGGCCTCTCTTGAACTACCTTGTTCTCATTTTCCTTAAGTTTATTAACTTTTTTCGTTACCAAATCCTTTTATCAATCATGAATTGAACTAGTTTTTGGAGCTAAAACTACACTTTTTACTACTTCTTTGGAGATAATGGACTTGGTTCAATCTCGAACTAACATACTGAGTACAATATTCCACCACCTATCACATAAGATCTCCCACGAGCTCCTCCCATTTGTTCGACCTTTATTCTGGGTATATTGTTTCTTGAAATGGCCTCACACTCCGCACCCCATCAGCGTTTGTTATAGTTGTTATTGTTGTTGTTGTTATGATTGTTGTTGTTGGGTCCTTGAGTAGTCCCAGCTCATACGACTTTATCCATTAAGTAATGCAACCTCCCTTAAACAAGATAACCATATGTCGATATAGTTTTTGGTTAATTTATTCATTACAGACCAATAGTACAACAATTTAAGTCATGATACCTCCTAGTATTGCCTAAGTAAGTTAAATACTTACATCCATTAGCCTTGTCCGATATTAATCATCAAACATTACAGATATAAGAAACTAGACCATGCCCTTAAACATTTAAAACTTTATATAGACATATGCATGCATCCACATTTTCTCCTTTGATGTTTTCACCATTAAGAGATTTTCTTTATAACGCGTTTATATCAATCATAAAACTGGTAATGATATTTTTCTAAAATACCTATTCTGATAGGTTAAATATCATGGTCAAACCTTGCCAAAATTTCTGTATATTAAGAAGTGTTGAAACCTCTAATTTTGCTGAATAAAGTTATCAACGCCATGTTCAAAACTAGTTTCTTAAATCTTTTCTTGGTCACACACTAGGTTAACACAAATCGAATCCCGAGACAGGATTCCTTTAAGGGGTAGGTACTGTAACAACTGACAAATTTTCAGAACTTTAAATCCGTTTGACTTTTTGGGTCCGACTTGACTATTTGACTTTTTGACCTTTTATTGTCATATAAAAACGATAACTGATCAAAGTTCGATTTGAACTATTCTTTTTGGAATCAATCAAGCATGGGGGACAATAAAAAAGAAAGTATGCATGAGGGATAAGGAATATTTTTAATGGGGGACAATCCAAAATGAAATCACGTTGGATAAGAGAATACTAGTATTTCTTATGGGGATAAAGAGAGACAGAAATGTATTTTATTGTTAAGATGTTGTTATTATCTCTTTCTTTCATAGCTAGTCATAAGAATGGTGTGTCATTCTTATGTAGTTGTTTGATTATTAGCTTTGTTAGAAGCTAGTGAGTATCCTTAATTGGACTGTGATAAGGGACTTCATCCTTATCCGTTGTACTTAAACGTCTTTTGGTGTAATACAATTTACCGGGGAAACCCTTTACCTAAAAAAAAACGATAACCGCATAATCTGTAATTTTTTAGAACTTATTTTAATAATAAATCATATTTATTAATACATATTTCTCATTTACAAATTTCCTTTTAAAAAAAAACTTATTTGACTTAAAAAAGAGAAGATATCTCGCAAATTGTGAAAAATCGCACACAACGCGTACCAATACGAAAATAATTAAATTATATTTAATTATCACAATTTATTTAATAAAATAATTAATAAATTATTTAACATTTTATTCAAAAACTTTTGTTAAAAACGCGATTATTTAAGTTAAAGTTTTACTTTACGGACCAAGCTTAGCTGTGACACCCGATGACTACCAAATAAATAACAAGCATTTTAAATAAATTTTATAAAAAATTTATGAAACACGAGTCGTGTAAATACTCACTTTTCGTGGAAAAATCATTTTGAACGCAACGACATAATTTTTGTGTTTTGAATCAACCGTTAACTACCCTAAACGTGTCCTGAACCGTTATTTCACAAAAATTACATTTTCAGCCCCTCTATTAATATTTACCCGCACCCTCATACTTTCTTACATTTGATACTTGTTTTTCAAACTTTCCAATATATAAGCATAACCACCTAGGGTTTCCTCTTTTTATAACCCTAGCCACCACACACTCTCCTCCCTCTCTAACATATCCGGCCCCGCCTCCGGTTAGATTCCGACCACCCACCGCCGCATTTCATTACCACCACGACCATCTCCACCAGTCGACGCCACCCTCACCACCATCTCCAACCGACGCCACCCTCACCACCTTCATCTCCACCACCACAGCCGCTACACACCACCACAACCATCCCCACCACCATCGCATCTCATCACCACCATCCCTACCACAATCGACCACCACCACCCCTGCCACGTCACAGTCGACGTCGACCACCACCACGACGGCAACCTGCGTTTTCCAGAGTTTGGATGGTTTTGTTTATTTAAGCTTAGTTTCTTTTGGTTTCTTTTTCTTTTATTACCTTTTCTCTTTGAGCTTATAACTTATTTTCATGGCATTGTTTTAGCTTATTTGTTAGTGCAAATATTACAATATTTAATCTTTACATTCTCTTTATGTTTTGGTGATGACAAACATGTAAGTTGAAAAACATAACGTAAAAGTTCACAAGTTACTCGTAGATGTATACTTCAATTCACGGATATCTCACCATCCTTATCCACCACAAATATACATTTATAAACTGGATATCGACATCCCGAGACTCCTACTCATATGGGCTTCACTAGTTGGATTGGGCCAAGCAAACAGGCTAGCCCATTAAGGCCATAAAAGTTCGTCCCATCAAGGCGCAATCAAAGCTTCTAGAAGATGGAGGGAAAATAATCAAATTTTGAATTTGCTTCTAGAAGATGGAGGGAAAACTCAAAGCTTCTAGAACATGGAGGGAAAATAATAAATTCAAAATTTGAATTTGCTTCTAGAAGATGGAGGGAAAACTCAAAGCTTCTAGAACATGGAGGGAAAATAATAAATTCAAAATTTGAATTTGCTTCTAGAAGATGGAGGGAAAATAATGAATTCAAATTTGTATTTGCTTCTAGAAGATGAAGGGAAAACTAGTGATGCATGCTTTTATCCAAACACCCTTTTATCCATTAGATAAAAGAGACCTCTCCAAGGTAAGATTTCCCAACAAATACCAAAGTCTTCCTCCTCCCCTCTCTTAATGAAAACCCATGGCACCAACACACACACACATATACATATAATTTTCTTTCTTCATCTTTAATCATGAATTTAGCATAAGGCTTTGATCATGGTTACTTTCTATGTTAGTTCCACTAATACCATGGGGGTATTTAGTGGAGTATAAGATGCCTCTATATGGAAGTGATCATCCTTGATTACATGTAGATCATGTAGTAGATTGGGTGTATGCATAGAAGTGATTACATATGATACCAATTTGTATGTCATAAGTAGATCCAATTTCTATATTGTAATTCTGTGTATTTGTGTAAGTCGGATAGTGGAGTATAAAATCCGGAAGTAGTATTGTGTATTGGTTAGTATTTTAGGCTCAAATACATTGATATGCTATATATTGTACTCTAGCTAAGATTAGAACTCGACATTTTCTTATCTTAGTGTCAGAAAATATTGTAAGCGACGCGGTTTATGTGTTTAGGCCATAAAACACAAGGTTTGTTATGTTGGCCACAAAACATAACAGGTTTGGTTGTACCCGAAGAAGGACTCAACATCTAGCTTAGTGTTGGAAAATAATGTAAGCAACGTTATAAGGTTTTCTACGCCGAAAAGGAGCTTGTGAGATTTGAAGTATCCCTCGAGTTGGATAACTCAGGGAGTCATCGGCATAGAGGTGCAAAGGAGCTCTTTCATAACCAACCACATATAAAATCACCGTTTCCGTTTGCATTTCCTTTTAACCTTTCGTCTTTTCACTGATGTCTTCACATTTATCGCTTTACTTTTACACTTGCATTATGCTTATGATTGTGTAATTGTTGTGTGATGTTGTGTATAGCCATTGGTTGTGTAGCACTTGTAGTATACATTGTGAGTGATGGAAATATGATAGAATACATGCATTAGTTTATTGTCTAAATCATTATCGGCACTTCTCATATTGCTTCAAACTTAATTGGTGATTTGATACAAAAGATCTAGTACAAAATAGAAGGGGTCGTATGGAGCAAAAACAACTCGAAAACTTTAAAGATGAAACTCCAAGGACCCCTCTTTTTACTCTTATTTCTGGCATAAAAATAAGCTTTGTACTTCCCTTCTTAAACTTCTATACGCATGATAGAACATGATTTTAAAGGTTCGATTTGAAGTTCAGGTGAGTTCGAAATGTGTTGTATGGTTCGGTAAATAATAAACAAAAAAAACAATTAAAAGGAGATGGCCACTTCAAATACTAAAAATGATCTATAGATCATCACGTGAAAATAGCCATCAAGTTCCTAAAGTGTTATCAATCAACTCACAAACAAAAAACAACAAAACAAAAACAAACAAAAACATTTAAATCAGAAATCACACAAATTGTTACAAAATAAAGTCATGACAAGAAATGCCAAGCACTTTACAATATACACAACACGTCTTACAAAAAAAAAAACAAACATACCATTAAAAGGATCCATCCACATTAACCAACAGTAAAAGCGATATACATAAGTATATAAAATCAGAAGATGGCAAACAATATCTTTAATATTTACTAGGGGGAAATGCAAATATCCAAAAATATGGTGACTTACTAACAAACAATCTGAGGAACCCAACGCTACATGTATCATTCCACCAACTCATAGTGTATATAAAGTACAATCTTAGGAGATGGAGGGATTAACAGCAATAAACAATACAAGGAAAAAAAGCAAAGCAAAAATAATGATTCGCAATCACCCAAAATCAGAAACAAAATCTTGTATGGGATTAGCAGCAAAAAAAATATGGTTGATTAAACACAGAGACTCCGCGCAGCCGCACGAGAGCCACGCGCCACTGCCCCCACACCGTCACCTATGCACCTTACCAACCCATCACGTAGTGCAGTAACATTACAACCAAACCACCCCACAAAGCCCCACCACAACCTACACCCCCAAACAACCTACCCACACCCCACCAACACACCATACAAAACCCCCACCACCACCCCACCACCCAACTACAAACATACCAACCAAAACAAAAACTCCCGACCGCTGGTTGCCCTCATCACACTCCCAAAAGATTACAACCCGGTAAAATACATATGACTGCAGCACTACCTTGCCCCCCCTGCCACCCACACCTCAAACACCCCCTACCCCCCCACCCCCCCTACCCCCACCAATGAGCGGTAAGTTCAGCGCACTAAACAAAACCCCCAGTCACAAAACAAACAGTAACCCCACCCTAAAATACGCCAGACCAACCCCTCACCCCCCCATCCCCCACCCACAATAATAACAACCCACCCCGCCGACCGACACCGCACCCTTCCCGCTTCCCTCGCTGCAGCGGGCATCATTATGTATGTTGCATCCAAAATATGTGTTACGTCATCTCTTAGTATGATAAGAGCATCATGTTAAGATAAAACATCTGTTTGTTTTCTTTTGTGCATCCATTTGTATGAACATTAGGGCATCTTTGTGTATGTTGCATCTAAAATATTTGTTAAGACATCTCTTAGTATGATAAGAGCATCATGTTAAGATAGGGCATCTGTTTGTTTTGTTTAGTGCATCCATTTGTATGAACATTAAGGCATCATTGTGTACATTTAGGGCATTTATTTGTATGTTTTAGGGGTAACGTGTAATCAGAGTCAGTTATTGATTATTGTTATGATATGGGCATCTATTAGTGTGATTAGTGCATCAAACGAATTGTTACAACGCTTGTTTTGTATAATTAGTGCATCCAAAATATTTGCTACGGCATCTCTTAGTATGATAAGAGCATCATGTTAAGTTAGGGAATTTGTTCATTTTGTTTAGTGCATCAATTTGTATAAACATTAGGGCATCATTGTGTATGTTTAGGGCATATATTTGTATGTTGTGGGTAATGTGTAATCATAATCAGTTATCGACTATTGTTATGATAAGGGCATCTATTAGTATGATTAGGGCATCACACAAATTGTTACAACATTTGTATGTATAATTAGTGAATCCAAGATATGTATTACAACATCTCTTAGTATGATAAGAGCATCATGTTAAGTTATGGCATACGTTTATTTTGTTTAGTGCATCCATTTGTATGAACATTAGGGCATCATTGTGTATGTTGCATCTAAAATATGTGTTAAGGCATCTCTTAGTATGATAAAAGCATCATGTTAAGACAGTGCATCTTTTTGTTTTATTTAGTACATCCATTTGTATGAACATTAGGGCATCATTGTGTACGTTTAGGGCATCTATTTGTTTGTTTAGGGTAACGTGTAATCATAATCAGTTATCAATTATTGTTATGATAAGTGCATCTGTTATTATGATTAGGGCATTACACTAATTGTTACAACGTTTGTATGTATAATCAGTGCATCCAAAATATGTGTTACGACATCTCTTAGTATGATAAGAGCATCATGTTAAGTTAGGGCATATGTTCGCTTTGTTTAGTGCATCCATTTGTATGAACATTAGGGCATCATTGTGTATGTTGCATCCAAACTATGTGTTAAGGCATCTCTTAGTATGATAAGAGCATCATGTTAAGATAGGGCATCTGTTTGTTTTATTTAGTGCATCCATTTGTATGAACATTAGGGCATCATTGTGTACGTTTAGGATATGTATTTGTATGTTTAGGGTTTCATCGAATCAGAATCAATTATCGATTATTGTTATGATAAGGGCATCTGTTAGTGTGATTAGGGCATCTAATGAATTGTTACAATGTTTGTTTGTATAATTAGTGCATCCAAAATGTTTTTTACGGCATCTCTTAGTATGATAAGAGCATCATTTTAAGTTATGGCATCTGTTTGTTTTGTTTAGTGCATCCGTTTGTATGAACATTAGGCCATCATTGTGTATGTTGCATCCAACATATATGTTAAGGTGTCTCTTAGTATGACAAGAGCATCATGTTAGGATAGGGCATCCGTTTGTTTTGTTTAGTGCATCCATTTGTATGAACATTAGGGCATCATTTTGTACGTTTAGGGTATTTATTTGTATGTTTAGGGTAACATGTAATCAGAATCAGTTATCGATTATTGTTATGATAAGGGAATCTGCTAATGTGATTAGGGCATCACACGAATTGTTATAACGTTTGTTTGTATAATTAGTGAATCCAAAATATTTGTTACGGCATCTCTTTGTATGATAAGAGCAGCATGTTAAGTTAGGGCATCTGTTTATTTTGTTTAGTGCATCCATTTGTATGAACATTAGGGCATCATTGTGTATGTTGCATCCAAAATATCTGTTAAGGCATCTCTTAGTATGATAAGAGCATCATGCTAAGATAGGGCATCTGTTTGTTTTGTTTGGTGCATCCATTTGTATGAACATTAGGGCATCACTGTGTATGTTTAGGGCGTTTATTTGTATGTTTAGGGCAACGTGTAATCAGAATCACTTATCGATTATTGTTATGATAAGGGCATCTGTTAGTATGATTAGGGCATCACACGAATTGTTACGACATTTGTTTGTTTAATTATTGCATCCAAAATATTTGTTACGACATCTCTTTGTATGATAAGAGAATCATGTTAAGTTAGGGCATCATTATGTATGTTTAGTGCATCCACTTGTATGAACATTAGGGCATCATTGTGTATGTTGCATCCAAAAATATGTGTTATGACATATCTTAGTATGTTAAGAGCATCATGTTAAGATAGGGCATCTGTTTGTTTTGTTTTGTGCATCCATTTGTATGAACATTATGGCATCATTGTGTATGTTTAGGGCATCTATTTGTATGTTTAAGGTAACGTGTAATCATAATCATTTATCGATTATTGTTATGATAAGGGCATATGTTAGTATGATTAGGGCATCACACGAATTGTTACGACGTTTGTTTGTATAATTAGTGAATCCAAAATATTTGTTACGGCATCTCTTTTTATGATAAGAGAATCATGTTAAGTTAGGGCATTATTGTGTATGTTTAGTGCATCCATTTGTATGAACATTAGGGCATCATTGTGTATGTTGCATCCAAAATATGTGTTAAGACATCTCTTAGTATGATAAGAGCAACATGTTAAGATAGGGCATCTGTTTGTTTTGTTTAGTGCATCCATTTGTATATTTTTTTCAAAAAAACATTTATTTAAAATTTGCGGTTTTTTCTTTTAAATTTTCAAAAAAAAATTTAGAAAAAACTTCTGAAATTTTTCAAAAAAACAAAGAATTCCGAAATCTTTTAATAAAATTTCAAACTTTTTTTCAATTTTTCGATTAGAAAAATATCGATATTTTCAAATTTTCGAATTTTTTTTCAAATTTTTGAACTTTTTTCAAATTTTCAAAAAAAATATCGATTTGTTTTTTGAATTTTCAAACTTTTTTTCAA
>BQNB010186725.1:0-12103 GCA_026074375.1 Tanacetum coccineum
TCTTCATATGTGCATTTTCATATATTACTAAGGTGTCGTTTGTATATACGCTATCAATATAATTAGAGGTGGCAATTCGAGACCCATTTGTTAAATTTGGGTTAATATAACTAAACTCTTTATTAAACTAAAATATTAATTTTATTAACCAAAAAACACAAAACCTGATGTCAATCAATACGAACAAATCACAACCAAATATTCACCACTGCTATACATGTGTGGATCAATTATCTATTTGATAATTGTTCTATTACAATAACCAAAAACTGAATCAAAGATCAAGATGATTTATAATCTAGGGTTACAAACTTTTAAGGGAGAGAGAGAGAGAGAGAGAGTCGAATAATTGGAGAAAGAGAGAGAAGCAGAGTTATAAAATAAGCTAGATTTGACCAACTTATATAGCCTCTTGACCAGCTCTATGGGAATCAACACTTGACACAAAATAAAAAATCAAGAATAGAAAATGACAAGTTTAGTCCCTCAGTTATATTATCAGCTGGAACATCCCCCTTTAGTCTCAACCTGACAAATGTCAACCATTTCAAGTTTCTTAACTAACTCTTTATGCTGCACTGTATCCAACCCTGTAGTTAGAATATTTGCAATTTGATTTGCAGAATCTACCTTTACAGTTTTAACAACACCTTTTAAAATCTTTTCCCTCACAAAATGCAAATCAATTTTAAGATGTTTAATTCTTTCATGAAAAACAGGGTTGACAGCAATTTCAATTGTTGAATCACAGTGAAGAGTTACAGGCAAAAGAACTTCACAGTTTAAATCTTTCAAAAAATTTAAAATCTAAACCACCTTACTGGTTACAGAAGTAAGAGCCCTATACTCTGCTTTTGTAGATGACTTAGAGAGAGTATTCTGTTTTTTACTTTTCCAAGAAACAAGCGAATCATTCAAGAAAACACAATATCCAGTTATAGACTTTCTTGCAGCAACACATTTAGCCCAATTAACATCAAAAAAAGCTTTTAAATTCATACCAGAAATCTTGAAAAAATGAATGCCCCTGGACATCTTTTAAGATATCTCAATATCTTGAAAGCAATCTTAAGATGAGATTTCAAAGAAGAATGCATAAACTAACTCAAACAATGCACATCATAAGATATATTAGGTCTAGTATTAGTCAGATAAATCAGTTTACCCATCAACTTCTGATAATCAGTAATATTATCAAGAATATGATCATTATCAGAGGCTTCATTAGAAATGACAAGCTTAGACATCAAAGGAGTTTTAGCATGCTTACATGCAAGCATACAATTTTCAGATAACAGATCAAGCACATACTTTCTCTAATTAAGGAAGATACCTTTATCAGTATCAATAACCTTAATACGAAGAAAATATTTAAGTTTTCCTAAGTCTTTTATTATAAACTGAGACTTAAGAAAAACTTTAAACTTATCAATCTCAGAAACATTGTTACCAGTTATGTTAATATCATCCACATAAACAAGAAAATCAAGAAAAACATCCTTGTCAGACTTAGTATATAAAGAATAATCAAATTTACTCTGACAATCCATTTTCAATTAAGGCAGAAGACAATTTAGCATTCCACTGTCTAGGAGCTTGCTTTAAGCCATATAAAGATTTTTTAAGCCTGCAAACTTTTTTCCTTCAGGAAAATACCCTTCAGATGGTTTCATGTACACAGTTTCAGCCAAATCACCATATAAGAAAGCATCATTTACATTCAGTTGAAACACATGCCAAGAATTAGACACAGTAATGTTTAACAAGCACTTAACAGTCACAATTTTAACAACAAGAGAAAAATTCTCCTCATAATCAATCCCTTCTTTCTGACCAAAATCTTGAGCAACTAGTCTGACCTTAAATCTATTAATTTCACCACTGGGCTTATACTTAATTTTAAAAATCCATTTACTTCCTCTAGACTTTCTGTCCTTAGGTAAATCAACTATATCCCAAGTATCATACCTAACTAAGGCATCCATTTCATTATTCATAGCATCAGTCCAATGAGTAAACTTAGAAGCTTCATAAAAAGACTTTGGTTCACTATTTATATTTAGCTGAGTAACAAAACAATAATTTTCAAAATTAAGTTTTGAATAACCAACATACTTTTCAAGCCCATATTTAAATTTCGATTCAACAACAAAATTGTTATAATTTTTAGGAAAAACGCTTTGCCTTGAACACCTTCTTACAGTTTGAGTACCCTGAGTAGAAGTACTTGGATTTTGATCCAAATTACCCTCAGAAAATATGTTGTCTTCAAGTATGGTTACCTGCTATCCTTTGCAGCAAATATGTCTTAACCGCTATCAGCATCATTCCCAAAATTATTTGGGAAATCAACAATGTTCACATCTCCACCAGGCACAGAAGAGTGGCTACTATCACTCTTTGACTTTTTGTCACTATTTAGATTAGGGTCTACTCTATCATCATAGGGCATCTCAGGATATTCAATATCAAATAATTTTACATGATTTATGTCTTGAAGAACATTTGAAGTATCATTTTTTTAGTAACAAAATCCTTAAAACGAAAAATAGTCTTAAAGAACTTAACATCTCTTGAAAACTTAAACTGATGCCTATCAAGACTATATAACCTATACCTTTTTTTAAAATTAGAATACCCCATCATAACACATTTCTCAGACCTACTACCCAACTTGTCATTATTATTGATAATGGTAGCAAAACACAAACAGCCAAACAATCCTAAGTGAGAGAGAGTAGGAGATTTTATATAAATCATCTCATAAGGAGATTTTCCTTTTAGCACAGAAGAAGAGAGTCGGTTAATAAGATAATTAGCAGTTAGAATACACTCAGTCCATAATTTTAAAAGTATCCCCCCTGAAACATATTGGATCTAGCAACATTCAGCAGATGCCTATGTTTCCTCTCAGTAATCCCATTTTTTATGGAGTATAAGCATATGATTTTTGGTGTATTATCCCTTTATCAGCACAAAAGTTAATAACAATTTGATTATTAAATTCAGTTCTATTATCACTTCTACACACTTTAATTTTTTGTTTAAACTGATTTTCAATCAAGTTATAGAAAATGGTTATGAAATGGGAAACCTCATATTTAGATATAATCAAGTATACCCAAACAACTCTTGTGTAATCATCCACAATAGTCAAAAAATATCTAAACCCTTCAGAAGTAGTAACCTTATAGGGCCCGCATAAGTCTAAATGCACAAGATCATCTAGAAACTTTAAAGTATGATCACTTAAAGGAAAAGGTTCTCTATACTGCTTAGCCCTTTGACAAATTTAACAACAAATAGTTTGATCCTTAGTATCGAATTATAAATAATCTTTTAACACATTTAAAACAGGCTCTGCAGGGTGACCAAGCGTACAGTAACATTGGTATCTAGAAACACTTAGGTTACTTCTAATACCTTGATTACATAGTAGTATAACCCTTCACATTGGTTACCAATCGCCAGAATATTTCTCAGATTCAAATCATGGTTCAAAAAATAACATCTACTCTCATCAAAAGCAACAATAATCTTATTTTCTCTAACCAAATTATGAACAGAAAAAAGAGTAACACAGTATTCAGGTATAACCAACATAACATACAAAATTAAGCCATTAGATAACTTGAGATTTCCATTCTTAGAAATAAAGGCCTTAGTTCCATTAGAGTGACCAACCTTTATTTTAAGATGAGCGATATCAAGCATATTATCTAACTCCTTATCAATGTAAGTCATATGTTGATTTGCCCCTGAATCAACAATTTTTCTATTACAAACTAATTTTTGTTTAAAATTTGTATTAGAACAGAAAATTTTGTTAAAGTTTTTATGAAAAATAGTACTGTTGTTAAACAAAGTACCTGCCATGTTAACCTGAACATTCTTTCCAATTTTATTGTATTTGATGAGAGAGATAAAAGTAGCCATTTGTTCATCTGTAAACTCAGAAGATGAACTAGACCCAACAGAGTCATTATTAAAAACATTTTTCCCTTTAAAATTTTGTCCTAACTTATTTTCTCTAAAATCAGTAGGATAACCAATGATTTTAAAGCATATCAATAGAATGACCATTAAACCCACAGTTCTCACAGACCAAAGCAGAACCTCCACCTTGCCTATTATTGTTCAAGTTATTAGGTCTAGGTCCACTATTAATATTCTGGTTACTTCTTTGAAAATTATTTTTGTTAGACATTAGAGACAAAAGCAGAAGCCTGATTCCTCTGAGAAAAACCAACAATACTACTAAAAGCAACTCTGTGAAACTTCTCACTAGAGATGGTAGCAAAAGCACTTCTAACATCATGTAAGAGTTCTCTAGAGAGAAAAGAACTTATAATTTGCATATAAGAATCATCAAGACGCATTAAGAACTGCATTAATTTCATTAACTGATTATGCTTCTTAAAACTTTCAGAAGCATTGCAAATACACTTAGGTAATTCAACCATAGGATCAAATTGTTTCCATAGAGCTTTCAACTTATGATAATAATCAGCAATAAATGAACCATTTTGTTTTAGCGTATGAAATTTATGATACAGACCGAACATTATAGACCCATCCACTTTATCATAAGTTTCTTTTAACTCTTCCCAAACATGTTTAGCCCTTTTGGAAAAAAATTGACCCAAGAAACGTTCCTCAGAAACAGAGTTTAAAATCCACCCCAAAACAACAACATTAGCTCTATCTCATTGTCTACCAGCATTAAATTATGAAAAGGTCTAGGATCTTAGACCTCTTCATGCCACATTACATTTTGTATATCTGTTATGGGCTGGAAATCTTTGTAATAATAACAAGTAAACAAGTAAAGCTTCGGGCTTTTGTAACACATACTTTATTAAATCCAATGTATCAGTTTTAAACGACTTTTTGGTCGTTCTTATATTATCTTGTGTTATTGATCTGATAAGTAACACGCCCCGGACCCTTATTCCGCTGCGACCCAATTTGGGGGTGTTACAAAGAACCTCATCTGTATTAGACCTTCTATAAGATCCATCAATGAAACCAGTTTTATTTTTTCCTTCTAAAGCCAAAAGCATAGCACAAGACCATACTTGATAATTTTTAGTTCCTTTTAGTTTTATTGAAACAACAGTAAGAGCAATAGAATCATTACGGTGTAAATGCAGAGGGTCACTTATATCTAGTCTACTTATCAAAGTGACAGGATCTTCAACATAATCATCATCATCATCATCAGAATTATGAAGAAAATTATGAACAGACATGATTAATAAACTAATAAAACCAAATAATAGAGATAAAGGAAGAAAGAAGTTCCCAGGCGTTCACACCACTCAAAGTGGTAGATCAAGGACAAACAGACATAACAACAATCCAGAAAACAAAAAACAACACCTCACCAACAATCAACTTCTTAATAGTGCTTCTACCTATCCTCCAGCAATCTAATGAAAGAATAAAGACAATAATGAAAAAATAGAGTAAAGAGGTGTTACAGAGCTTTCAAGAATAAGCTGCGGAAATCAAACCAAACCAAACCGACTACTCTCTTGATTCACTTAGTCAAGAGAGATAGCAGATTCACAGCAACAAGCTAATAACCCAGAAACCAAGATCCACAAATCCTAATTTCTCAAAACTTAGGGATAACAGCCCAGAACTTTCAAGATCAACCAAAACTCTTAATAACTGATGATTAATCGATCTTAATCACCAACAACTACCAGGAATAAAAAACCCCAAATTATATCAAAACCTAAAATTTACAAAATTAGGTATTTTATAAAAAACTTATAGATCTTCAAAAATAAATAACAGATCTAACAACACAATCGATTTAATTGAATAAAGAACTGATTAATTTTAAAAAATCCAAAATTTATGAAACCCTAATTTTTTAATTTTAGAGCAACCTGGTTCTGATACCATGTAGAAAAATATAATCTAAACATTTTATTAAACTCAAATCTTAATTTGATTAACCAAAAAACCCAAAACCTGATCTCAATCAGTATGAACAAATCACAACCAAATATCCACCACTGCTATACAAGTATGTATCAATTATCTATTTGATAATTGTTCTATAACAATAACCAGAAACTGAATCAAAGAGCAAGATGATCTATAATCTAGGCTTACAAACTTTTGAGAGAGAGAGAGAGAGAGAGATTCGAATAATTGGAGAAAGAGAGAGAAGCAGAGTTATAAAATAAGCTGGATTGACCAGCTTATATAGCCTCTTGACTAGCTCTATGGGAATCAACCCTTGACACATCCAGCCCTTCAACTTTCCATCTAAACTCAAAACTAGCCAAATCCTGAAACATAATAAAGAAACCAAGAATAGAAAATGACAAGTTTAGTTCCTAAGATATTTTACCCGGATGAGGCTATAAATTTCAACAATATATTAAAGGGACGAGTCTAGTTGGGTCTCCTTTAATATTTATAGATGGGTCTAGTTGGGTCTAGCATTTCTTCTTTAATATTATAGATGGCCCTAGTTTGCTCTCTCAACGGGTCTAGACGGGTCTCCCTTAATATTATAGATGGGTCTCCCAAGGGGATTAGACAAGTCTAGCGCATTGAAAGTTTTTTTATACGTTTTCATTCGTTTTTATCCATTTTTATATGTTTTGTACCTTTTTATGTTTTCATCCGTATTTATACATTTTTGTCTGTTTTCGATCGATTTTGACCGTTTTCGACGGATTTCAACGGTTTTTGACGAATTTCAACCGTTTTCGACGGATTAAGACCGTTTTCGTCCTATTTCGACCGTTTTCGCCCATTTTTGAACATTTTTTAATGGTTTTAACCCTTTTGTCTGCTTTTAAATGTTATTATACGTTGTTGTCTGTTTTCTTATATTTTCTTACGTTTTCGACTGTTTTTGTCCATTTTCTTATGTTTTCGTCCGTTTTCGTAGGTTCTCGTCCGTTCTCTTACCTTTTTGTACGTTTTTTTATGTTTTTCTAAGTTAGCGTTTGTTTTCGTTTGTTTAGTGCGTTTTTCTATGTTTTTGAATGTTTTCAAATGTTTTATCCATTTTTATACGTTTTAGTACTTTTTATAAATGTATAAAAGCGTATGAAGACATATAAAAACATACAAAATGTACAAAAACGAACAAAACATAGGAAAACGAAGAAAAACAGAGGAAAAGGAGAAGGACGTATGCAAACGAACAAAATCGTACAAAAAATGGACGAAAACGTACACAAACGGATAAAAACGTACAAAAGCGTACAATAGGGTATAGTAATGTTTAATATAGACGAAAACATTCAAAACCGTTCAAAAAGCTTGAAAACGTAAGAAAACGTGCAAAATGAACAAAAACGGTCGAAAACGGACGAAAACAGTCAAAAACGGACGAGAAGGTTCGAAATCGGTCAAAAAGTATGTTTTTCTACTTTATTATACGTTGTTGTCTGCTTTCTTACATTTTAGACCGTTTTAGACCGTTTTTGTCCATTTTCTTACGTTTTCGTCCGTTTTCGTACGTTCTCGTCCGTTCTCTTACCTTTTTGTACATTTTCTTAAGTTTTTCTAAGTTTGCGTCCGTTTTCGTTCGTTTAGTATGTTTTCTACGTTTGTGAATGTTTTCAAATGTTTTATCCATTTTTATACGTTTTAGTACTTTTTATAAATGTATGAAAGTGTATGAAGACGTATAAAAACGTACAAAATATACGAAAATGAACGAAACGTAGGAAAATAAAGAAAAACAGAGGAAAAGGAAAAGGACGTATGCAAACGAACAAAATTGTACAAAAATGGACGAAAACGTACAAAACGGACAAAAACGTACAAAAGTGTAGAATACGGTATAGTAATGTTTAAAAACAGACGAAAACGTTCAAAACCGTTCAAAAAAGCTTGAAAACGTAAGAAAACATGCAAAAATGGAAAAAAAACGGTCGAAAACTGTCGAAATCGTTCAAAAACGGTCAGAATCGGACGAAATCGGTCAAAAACGGTCAAAATCGGTCAAAAATGGTTGAGATCGGTCGAAATCAGTCGAGATCAGTCGAGAGAGGTCAAAAATGGTCAAAATCGGTCGGGACGGTCGAAATTGGTCGAAAATGGTCAAAATCGGTTGACATCGTTAAAAAACAATCGACCATGGTCGAAATCGGTCGAAAACGGACGAAATCGGTCGAAAACGGACAAAAACGTACAAAAATGTATAAAATGAACAGGGAGTCACTTTGGTTACTACATTGTGCATCGTTGCTTCTAAAAAAACTTTTTTTAAGTTACCAAAATCCATATAGACCCACACCCAACCCATCTAGACCAAAACTCATCTAGACCCATGTTTCTATAAGACCCATCTAGACTCAAACCCAAACCGACCTACCTATTTTATTACCTCTGAATATAATCAATGAACACTCTCGAGTGAAAACAATGACACTTGCTTTCATATAACTCGCTTTTGAATAGACTCGGATGTGATAATATATACTTAGTTATACTTTCATTAAATAACTTACATCTATTATACTAAAAGATACAACTCCTTAATTTAATGGGGTTGTATCCGTTAAATGCTTGCACTCATTTTGCGACTTCCATCTTAGTCTTCCAGAAATTAACGATGTGAATACGAATGGATTCCTAGAGTTACAACATTGATGCAGTTTTAACCAAAAAAAATACCAACATTCATGGGTTACAAGGTGAATAACGGTTGTGAATTCAACACTGTATGAAACACCACGGGATTGATGCAGTTTTAACACCTATAATACGAAGATGACTTTAAGATCCCTTATCTATTCTGTAAGTTTATAAACCCAGTTTTTTAGATTTGAGTTTTTATACATTAGAATTTAGGGGGGTTTTTTTATTGAAGGTTTCTTTTTAGATTGTTTGCATCATGTATGATTTTCATATATGTGATATGATTCTTGATAAGAGGTTTAGGGTTTTGATTATTGATGTATTCAATCGAGATACACCAGCTTCTTTCAATTTAGGTATCATTACTGTGGCACGAGATTGATCACCAAAACTTTGGTTTCAGTAATAGGAGATTACAAATTGAAGGTATGTTTATGAAGAGTTTTTATGATGTAAAATTAGTTGCACACCAAATGTTCGATGAAATAGTTGTGAAAATTGTAGTGACAGTTTTTTCATTTGATCGAATTGTTTTAAATCTTTTAAAGCCATTAAGAACTTTTTTAAAGCTTGAGCTATGTACTTGCAAATTTGATGGAATAGTCACGGGTGATTATGAACTATATTGGCCTAAGAAATTATGAAAGTGGTAGTGACGATGTGCAGACACAAAAAGACAAGTTTGGACATGGAATTTGATACCATAACTTATTTTGTATTGTTACTGATTGAAATTTATTTGTATGTTAGGAGGAAATCATGGCTCAATGTGAATTAGAAGAACATGAAGTTGTAGAACATCAAACTGTGGATGCCGACTATGAATCTGACATTAAGCTGGTCCGAGCATTAACTTATTAATTTGGATTTCGATGGGGTAGTAAGGAAGTTACTTTTTTGGGCTTATGAGGTTTGCTTAGTTGCGCTCATACCTATTCTATAAATCCAAAGAGCCCTTAATAACATGTTTCAGAAGCCAAGTGACTGTTGAAATAGACTATCCAAACAACCCTTATTAACGTGATCCAAAAAGCCCATAGTAACGTCTCAAGAGACCTAAAGGGATACTGAAATAAGCTATCCAAACAGCCCTTGATAGCATGTTTAGGACGCCAAATGACAACTGAAACATGCTATCTAAGCAGCCCTCAACAACATGTCAAGAAACCATAAGGGACTGCTAAAAATAAGCTATCCAAACAGCTGAACATCCCATATTTTTTGTCTGAAAACATGTTACTTTTAATAAAAGAATGGTTGCTGAAATTAACATGTTTTGCTTACTCACAATGCAGGTTCATGCAAGCTGGACACAAGTGGTGTTAGCCAAGAGAAGCATGGATGAAACTATTACGATGAGATTTTAAAGGACGAAAGTGGGTGTTCTATCAGTAGAATTTCGCAAAAAGACTATGGATGTTCTATTTGTTGTTTGCAGCCTAACGAAGGGATAAAAGCTGCCTTGAGTCTAGGAGTGAGAGATTGAATGAAAACAGGAACATACAATGGGATGTCATGCTGATGCGTTTACGCGCCTTTGGTTCAGGTGGTATGCTTTTTTGAGATTTGATTTCGTATTAATCATTAAGTGATAGAAACATTAAGTTATAGCAATTCTCTAGGTAGTTTGGTTTTTTAGACTCAAAGACATCTAATTACATGGGCAATTTTAGACTTTAGCGACTGAATTGGAGGAGCTTTTATTTCATATGCCGGGCATGCTAAATGAAGGAGATGAATCTCCTAGAGTTCTTGGTCAGGTACTACTACTTTGCCAACAATGTTTGATAAATAATTTCATCAAGGTCATAGGATGCTAATTACAATCATGTTTTTGTTTGATAGATGCGTACAACCTTGGAGGAGAGATTGGCTTTAACTATCAAAGATAAAGAGTTTGCAGATACCGAAAAGCTACAAAAAGAGTTGCGCGCTTAAGAAGCACTAACAAATGAAGTTAACCAAATGAAAAAGGTTGTTGCAGCGTTGAAGAAAATGAACCGACACACAGTGAAGATTTCCAAGTTACTAATATATTGTATTATAAATCAGTTAAGTATGCAATGCCAATAATTTTAATCTTCTACATTGTTAGTATCTGTACAAAGACGGTATTTATATGCACAAGATTAATGTCATAATCCTAGCATATAGCCGTCTGTGTTACTCTATTGAAGGAAGACAAACTATGAGTACCTAATATCATAGTGGTTTCGTGTTTTATTGAGTTTATTCTAACATTAAGAACATGTTTTTTTGTTGAGGATGGAGGAACCTATTATTTATATTATGTGTGCATTTATTTTTTGAACATAGAAATGGAACAATTTAACGTCCATAAATTTCTTTTTAGGTGGATCACATTACATATGTATATCAAGTTTCTGCCCTTGAGGCTCTGAATGACTGTATGCAGTAAGGTACTGAGATAACACAAAGAAGCTGCACTTTTAACTTATCCATCCTTCAAAATGTGAAAAATGAGGCAACATTATCGATTTGATAATTGTTAAAATTTGTTTGTTAGCATTGTGGTTGGAAAATGGATCATTTTATATATATTTTTAGTATATTAGGAAGACTTCAACTTACAGGATGCATTTACACATTTATTTCCTTGAGAGAATAGTGTGCACAACTTAAATGAGAGGAAGCAAGACTCAATGAACAATTAGATACAACCCGTATGCATCGCACGGGTCTGAATACCTTGTAGTTCAAAATGTATTGATTTCGTATGTGGCTTGTCAATACAATCAATGAAATGCAATGATTACTCTAGAATGAATAGCTATCAATACACTTAGTTTAAAAACTGGAGGTCACTGTAGCGACCACATGTCATCGTTATAGGTCGACCGCATACATGTCGTCGCTAAAACTCAAAGTCAACAAGTCAACCGTCAAATAGTCAATATGTTAGCCTTAATTATATTAAGTCAAACAAAAATGTTATCGGTCTTAGAAAGTCAAACTATGTCTTGTATTGTAATAGGCTAGTCGGGTTCGACGGGCTTGGATTGTAATCTAATATTGTCCGTGTCTAGGGCTCAAAGCCTAAGTTATGCCAAGCCCGGCCCATTTAGAAGCCAATTCGCCTCACTTAAGGCAAAAGGGTATAAATATCCCTTTACCACACTTGGTGAAGGGTGTTGGTTGCATTTTCCCATAACTTGTAACTTCCCATTTTCTCTCTAATCTAGTTTTTCTCTCTCTACTTTCTCTCTCTAAGATTTCTTACTTTCTAGCATCTTGGTATAGAACATAGTTGTGTAATGGATTAAACTAGTGGTTTTAATATGTGGTACCAGAGCTAAAGGGGTGTTTAGTGATTGAATTTCGTGGGTTTATTGGTTTGTTTTTTTTTTGGTTCGAAATAAAGAAAAAAAAGCAAGAAAAAGAAAAAATCAACTTTGATCTTTGTTTCGTGGTTAAATGTGTTAAAGACTTGTACTTTTGGGCTTAGATCACTTCCTTGCAT
>BQNB010186727.1:0-12103 GCA_026074375.1 Tanacetum coccineum
ATCATATTGTATCACGCTTGATCGGTAATTTGATACAAAACATTTTAAGATTTTTAATGGAAACGTATTCACCCCCCCCTCTACGATTTCCATAGTATTCACAATTTATTTTAATAACGGACAATGAGATAAGACACTTAAACCTAATAATCAACTCGCTTCTCGGTAACTCTTTGTTGATCACACGCCTTGATCGATTCTTTACCTTGTAAAGAGTATGTCACCTTGGATAAATCCAAAATAACAATGGTAGAGACTTTGTTTGTATATCAAAGTGTATGCGGAAACTACACTTTGATACTCTAGAAGTATATATCAATGAAACAGTACTTAAACAAAGAACAATGAACAAAACACAAAACTGCTTCAATATTATTAATGATAATACGAGTACTCTTGCTTAGTACTAGGGTTACAAACCTTAAAGCTTTACGTTCTTTTTCTAAGATGTATCTCTATCTCTTAAGCATATGTAAAACCTTAACCTATGATCTCTTTTTATACACCACAAGGAGTCCTTTACAAGATAACTACCGAACTTTTAGGATCAATAACAATCATAATCATATACAAATCTTCCTAAAATATAAACGATATACATTCCATATTTATCTCATTGTATCCTTATCTCCAAGTCAGCAGCTTTGACCATCAGCAGTATTAATCTTTCTTCTAGCAGTATTAACTAACACTTGGCAGTACTAAGTTTGTACTGGCAGTACTAACTCCATTAGTACTGTTAGTTATACCTTGGCAGTATTAACTCTTGATGAAGATTTATTCCCAACAATCCTCCCCTAAACTTGTGATTTATCTTCAAATCCCAAGTTTCTTCTGGATTAAATCTTCTTGTCTTCTGATGATGATTCTTTCAAACACTCTTCTACTTCTGCACTTGAGATCTGATGAACTTTAGTAGTTCATATGCTTGTGTACTTTCATGATCAACCTCCAATCTCTTATTCAACATCTTTGTTATCATCTCTTGACTTAGAGGGTATTTCTTCTCTGTCAGCATATGTATGGCTATACCATTTTGCATCAGTAAAATGTGAATACCACAAAAATCATATAAACTCCAACTTATCACATTATATTCATGCTGATTCTTCCATATTTCATCTTCTTCATCAGGCTCAAATAAAGTATGCAAATCTCCCCAAAGCATCAAATCATATCCTTCTGGTCTTGAAGCACTATACCTTTCTTTGACTAACTCCTGAGTATATGCTTAGAGTATTGAACAATCATAGTTATAATGTAACAAAAGCAATATCCAATGGTTTAACTACTCTACTTCCTCTATAATCTCCTCTCTCTCTCTGTTTCTACTTGGACACTCTCTAAATGATGGTGATATAGTTTAAATGAGCACTCCTAATTGTTCTTAAAGGGGATGAGGGATGGTTTTAACATCAAAGGCGTACATCCAGGCGCAAGAACTTTTGGTATGAAAGAGTCTCTAGTGACACAAGACACTTTGGCTTTTTTCAACTGATCTTTTATACTCTCAACTTCAATTAAACAGGTAGAATGTCTCTCTTTCTCAAGTGTAAACACGCTAATCGGTAATGAGTCCATACAATTCCTTGTAATTTTTTTGTTGTACCTTTTCTAGTTCTACTCTAACGCATTCATTTGTTTAATAAGAGACAGTGACATCTTTTAGCATTATAAATTCACAACATCATCGTCATTCATTTTAGAGACTTTGAGCTTTCAAGTTTCTAATTGCGTTGTTCCTATTTCTTAAAGCTGTGTTTCTATTATTTTAATCTGAAAAATGAGTCCAATTTCAGGAACATCCTAAGAATTTTGTGAATTCTTAGTTCGAAAGTTTTCTTGTAAGGTGTTGATATTTCAATGTCAAATTCAGGTATTCCACCATCAAGTTTGTTAAAACACTCTCAATCATTTCATCATTAAAACATCTTTTGATTCTGCATATTGAATTTAGAATATTCCCTTCAAGATCTAGACAATGTGATTGTTCAACAACAAACATCATTGATACGACAAACAATTAAACAATTGATTCACATTTATAATAAGGAGTTTTCCTTCAATTTCAGCACATTGCTTGTCCATAGTATTCTGGTCCACCTCTGCTGACATTTGATCAAAAATTTCTTCCATTTCCTTTAACTCTTTAAATGGAGTGCGTGAGCGAGAGAGAGCGGCGCGAGCGCGAGAGAAAAGTGTGTTTAAAGTTTGAAAAATGGTATGACTTCAGTGAGAACCTTTTTTATGTATTGTTCAAAACCTGCTTTCCCTTCCCCTTTAATGAGACCTGTTGGTGTGATTCTTCTTTTTACAAGTTTTGTCAAATTCCGTAAAAAGTTATATAAGTGTATAAAGATTAATTTTCACTTGACTTTTTGTTGGAAAACCCTGGGGACAAGCTTGACAGGTGTATTTGGTGGATACACAGTCGGTGTTGAAAGTGGTTTAAGAAGAACGAGGCTATCTCTCCTCTCTTTTTCCTGTACATTTTTCTCTTTTGGCCCAAAGTATCTGCTTAGAAGGGTTCATCTCTCTATCTCTCCTGAGGTGCGAAGATTGCATAGATACTGTTATCTTTTGAGTGAATCTGGGTATCTATCTCTTACTTAACTTTATTAGAGTGGAGGCGGAGGACGAGCGAGGTGATGGGGCGTGGGTGGCGCGTGGGGAGAGGGACGAGTGAGAGGAGCCCCATACATTTCTTTCGCGAGTCAACTCAGCTTCCACTCTCACTCATCATCTTTCCTCCGAGTCATGCACAACAATCAGTTTATGATTTGGTCATGACTAATTTTAGAGCCTTTATAGAGGCAATTGAACTTGCTATAGCACTGTGAGACATAAGTGGTTTTTGTAGCCTATAGCTTACATTTTTCTTCACACCATAAAACGGTTTGGTTTACAATAAATGTGCACCGTTTGAACGACAGATCTTGTAATGAATAATCTATCTTCAACCTTTTTCTTTTAGCTTTTTTGATGTCTGAAAAACTCTTCAATGTATTTAGCTTCTTTTTTGTTTAAAATCCTTTTTCAATTTGTCACATCCTTCCTCATTGACTTTATGGTCACGTATAAACAAGATGCATTTTACCAGTATGAATTTCCAATGTTTAAAGAAGTTTTCTTACTATTGCGGTCAGATATAATTATTCTCATTTGTTCATACAATCTTTTGGTTCTCTTTCAGTTAAATTCACAACTTTGTCCGTTTTTTCATACACACCCGACCATTCCTTATGATCTCTCAATCAGAAGTCCATGTGTCATTAACTACTTACCTCTTATTTGCTGACATCTCTCTCTCTACTCACCCCTTGTTATGCAGTATCAATCACTCTCTCTAAATCGACATCAATGCATCAATTTCGAAAAAAAACAAAAAAAAAAGGACCATTACTTTGACAACATGATCTTCGATGTCCTCCATATACTAATTGTGACGAATAATAATTAGCTATCACTCGTATTATTACATCATGCAAGTCCACAACGTATTTGTTGTACAATCGTTTTGCATCTCGTGTACTTCATGATACTTATCCATATGATCTACAAAGGTATCTCTTGATCTTGTAAACCTCAAACGAGTAAATCGAGTCATTATGATGCCTGGCTTTATCGTAATTGGATCTTCAGAGAAAAGATTTAATCATGAACATGGTCTGTATAGTCGGAGCCTCATCAAAACATCATAGTCGAATGCATCACATTGATCATCTACAAAGATATGAACCAACATTGAGTGCCAAATCTTTCTCGGTTCGGATCAATCCACATCATCATATCAAAGTGTGACATCTATGTTCTCCTACAAGAAACAATAACTATTCTCCTTCATTCCATACTGCACCATTCTCCTGGGCTTAGCATAATAATCATCCTTGTCCCCTTGAAAAATCTAAACTAATCAGTTTGGTTTGAGGACATTTCTCGTGCTATGTGCCCGAGTCCATTACAGATTTAAGCACTTTAATGGGTTTTAGCTTGACCAGATTCACATTGCCACCTCTGTCCTGACCTCTCAGCATTCCCAGGCTCAACAACATTCCTCTTGTATTTTTTCCTACTGAAATGGTCTTCCCTTGATTATTCGCATTGTATCTTCCACGAACTTCTTGAACCCAAGAACTCTCCGTCTTGAACAGTACATTGTTCAATTGCATTAGAAGACGTTCTGAGTTGATTATTTGTGTTTGAGGAAATGTGATTTTTACATTAAGTGGGGAGACATGTGTGTTGGTTAAACTGTCAATCCAGTTTTTTATTGAAGAATCTACTAAGTCCAGTTGAAAGTTATCAGCAGGAGATGTTTCATTTGAGGATTAAGGAGACATATGATGATGTGATGATACTTGTTGAACTGAGGCACTAGCCGACTATTGCCAAACGGATCATTAGTTGGTTGAAAGGAATAACAGCCCTTTTTTTTTTCCCCCATCATCATTCTAATCTTACTATGCAATGGACCTCATGTTGCTTCAAAAAGGCCATATAAGTTTGATTAAAGGTAAGACCTCTTTCAAACCTCTGTTAAGTTTTGAACTACAGTTATGAATCTGCTCCCACTCAGGTAACATGTTTGTTCACTGAAACTTAGAGTTCAAGTTTCGTCTGGGTCAGGTCAACTTGAAGTGTTCATGTTCTCACTCTCTCTATACTCTCTACGTAAACCTAACATAGTATAACATGAATGGTTTCTCCTTTGATTTGACAGAAGTGTCAAATTCATCGTATAACTGGGAAGGGGGAGGAGATTCCCTTATCATCCTATGTTAAGCTCAAAACCTTCCAAATCATCTTCACCTTAATCCCAAATGTCTTTGCGACAGTATATGGTTTGGCAGGAGTGGCGAGAGAGTGAGCGGAGGAGCTGAGCGGGGAGTTGGTATATCCTTGAAGTAGGATAATCGTTCTATCTCTCTGAATGTCAACTTTATTACCTTTCCTTTTCTTTAGCAAAAATGTCTGTAAAGACTCTAGCACGTTTTGGCCTAGTTGAAGTGCACCCCTCATTTTCTTCATAATGAGTTTTGTATGAACTTTACCTTTGAAATGAGGACCCTTCAGTAATCGAATTTCATAATGTTCTCCCCATTATCCTTCCCAGACAATATAGAGACGTAAACGTTGTTGCCAAGTATTCAAATCTGTTCTATCAAGCATTGGTGGGCGTGATCAGAATCGGCCCCCCCCCCCCCCCCCCCCCCCATACTGGGATATCATTTCGACAATGTTAGACTTCTTGTTTTAATTATGATATCTATCTCTCTCTGTTTTGATCGATCAATGATTAGTGAGTGTACGTTAAAAGTGGTGAAGTTAATGTATTTGTTTTCCGTTTTAGAGTTGTCAAGTCCCAAGTTTGAAATATTCCAAATGTCAAAGACAGTAGCTTAACTCGCCGCCAGAGGTTATCAACTCTCCGCGAAATATTAGAGCAACTCGCCTCGAAGAATAAAGGAACAAACCGCCGTTGTTTAAAATATCAACTCGCCGTCAAAGGAATCTCTCTACCTATCTAAACGCCGCACGTCAACAGTTTTAAGCAACCCCGCCGCCCGACTTTTTCAAACCGCTCCACGTTTATTTCAACTGTCGCATCTCTCTCTATGTTTCTCTAAAAACCGCTGCCTATTAATAAAGCAACTCGTCGCGTAAGATTTGAGCTACTCGCCTCGAAGGTAAATAGAAAACCACCGTCAACAGTTTTAAGCAACCCGCCGCCTACTTTTTAAACCGCCAGCGTTTTGTTAAGAGAATTGCTATTAAAATATTCAAACCGCCGCAACCTGTTCAAACCGCTGCCTATTAATAAAGCAACTCGCCGCGTAAGATTTGAGCAACTCGCCTCCAGTTTAAGCAACTCGCCACTATAGCAAACCGCCGTGTATGTCAGACAGTTGGCCACCTACTGATTTACAAATATTCCTTTTAACCAAACCGCCACGAAGAATATCTGCCAACTCTCCACGAAGAACAACGAACTTTATCACTTAAAAACACCTATAAAACACCCTTTTGAACGATTTCTCTGAGTTTCTTTTCACATCTCAGTAACCTACAAGGCTATAAGCAACTAGTAACAGACCTCTCACTACTTTAACATAAACAAAACACTCAAAATTCCAGAGTAAATCAAAAACCGACTACTAACTCTCTCATCCAAAGAGTACAACTTTTTGTCTCTCATCTCTCTCTCTCTCTCAAGAAATCGCACATACACTCTCTATCTCTCTCTCTCTCTATCCCATGAGCTCTGAACCAATTGTGTATATTCAATAAATCATAACATGGTGATGATTCTTGGACTTGGCTAGTTCTAGAGAAGAAACGCAGTGAAGGATATATTCTAGTGAGCAGAAATATGTGAAAACTCTCTCTCTCTATCTCTCTCTCTAGCATAAATGACTAGCTACCTCTTCCAAAGTTGGAAGAGGTATATATAGTTCTTACAAAGAACTCGGTTTTAGTACCCGGATCAAAACCGAAAATCATACGATTAACTATTAAACTACGAGCTATAATAAATAGTAAAATACACGGGGTGACCGAGTCTTTTTCTAATATCTAACACTTCTCTATAACCAATGGCTCTGATACCAATCTGTCACACCCCGCCAAGGCGGAAACGCGAGGCGTAAAGAGAAAGGATATCATCACAACACAATGGCGTCTATAAAGAGATTTCTACATGCAATAAATAAGCAAAGTATAGACACAAAGTGTCATAACAATACCCATAAACTTTTCCAAAATGCCAAAAGACGTCCTATTGATGAAATATAAAGTTCTCAGCCAATAGAAGGACAAGCAACAAGTAATCCATAATTCAAACAATGCAATATCGAAAGACATAAAAGCAAATAAACTCCATGACATCCTATGGTCCCCTCTTTTTTCTAGCCACTTCTCCTTATCTTATCCCCATGATGCTCACTAAAAATGATGCTTAAAACTCACATAAAGTTGGTGAGTAGGTGCATAGGTTTGTAAGATACGCACAATAAACTTACATTCGCTTGAAATCACTATGATAATAAAACATAGCATAGCAGAACATACAACGAACTATCATACAAGCTAACATGCAATCACATCAACCCACATTGAGACGTTCACGCTCAATGATCACAAACATAGAAACTAAACGTATCCCAATCCACATAAATGAGATGATCACGCTCACTATCAATAATCCACAGCAATGAGACGATCACGCTCACTACTAACAATCCATTTATGCCTTGATACGGTCACGCTCAAGCATAACAATCCATATCATATTAGCAAGTAGCACATAACATACAATAGTCTCGTATAGCCCATGCCTTATTTTAAAAACCATTATCGACAGTAACTAAAACATTTACACGTCATAGCTCAAAAAAATATTTTTGTTTTTTCACCCCAAGAAAACATAAGAAAAAGGGGCTATGAAACTCACCTGATGCTAAAGCAATTCCCAAAATCCTCGCACAAAGCTTAAACAACAAAATAACACGTGTTACACGCTAACAAAAGCCAAAAGCTTAAGAAGCACATGTAAACAATCATATGATGAGTCCTAAATTGTTAATTTACCCTCATGGTCACCCCGACACCTATCCCAATTTTTACTAATTCATTTTCAAACACTTTTTCGAATGTTACAACATTTATACCTCTCTCTACCATAATTTTAGTGTCATTTTTACCATTTTCTAAATCACAGAACCACTGACCTTTATAAATTTTACCAAAAATCATGCATTCAATATTATGATTTAATATCTCTCTCTCTCTCTATCTCACTCTCTCCTCTAATTTTATACCCCTCTTAAGTACCTTAAATAAAAATCAAACTTTTAACTACCTCAGTTTTCCGGATCTGTATGAACACTAAAACGTTTGGACCTAAAAACCATACTTAGACTCCAAATCAAAAGCTCTCCTTTGGGGAATTTTTAATAGACACATAGAAATAAACTCCTAAGATTGGATAATCCTAATTCAAATTTTAAGTGGGGGTTTTACACCCTATTACATGACTTAAATCAGAACCGTATTTACTATTTTAACCACTTTTGGTGCGACCAGCATTTGAATGACTTCCCGGCCTTAAAAACTTTCGAGGCCGGATGTTATGGAAACTAGACTCTCTGAGCTACATCATAGATATTGGAATCACATCAATTCATAGCATTCTAAACTCTAGAATTCCATGAAAAACACAGCCCTAAATCTTCTCAAACCGAAATCAAGTTCTAACGCATATCTAAATACCTAACTGAACACACCATCATACTTAAATCATCCCTAATCATTATTAACTAGTTTAATTATATTAATTTATAGATGTTATGAAACCCTAATTATCCATCATAATAATTATTACATGATTAAAAAGAAGGATTAGATTAAAAGGGTTTTATAGAATTACCTAAAAACCTGAATTTAATAAATACAAATCACCAACATAAATCTTGATAAAAAAATTTATATTTCTTCCTCCTTTTGAATAAAATTTGGCTGGAACAATCAAAACAAGGGGAGAAGGGTTTTTTTTGGTATTTATAAGGATTTACAAAAAGGTTTATGATAGAATATCTTTTAACCAAGTTTAATTAGAGTATGAATCTCTGTTTTCTTTTTATATATTTCCTTTTTTTTCTTTAAACCAAACCGGCCGATCACCCTATTATTTTTTTCTCCTTTTATTTATTAATTACATATTTACTAACATTACCCGTTAAGATTTTTCTCATAAATAACCATAAGTGCTTGATTGAGTGATACCTATTAGCGTAAACGCAATTTACTAAACTTTTAAAATAAATAACTTTTCATTTTTATTTTAACCTAACTTTCCAAAAATAGAAATTTACATTTCATTCTTATTCTAACTACTAACACATATTCATACCTAACATTACTATCACATTAAGACGTATACGAATAATAACTTACACGCGAAATCACTATAACGCTTAAAATCACAAAAATCATTTCCTTGTTCACCAAAATGAACGTAATGAATCCACAAATCCAACACAAATCCAATCCCAATGAGACGATCACGCTCAATGGATTGATTACCAAATCTCACATATCCTACATAAACACATATAAACACAAATAACACATAACCCATACATTGCAACAGATACATAAGTCAACACTAATAGTTTGACTAACCTACTCAAGTCATGGTTGTCACACTGTCTTCTTTCTATTTTCTAATAAGTGTAATGTGAGGGGGCTCGCCTCTTCTAATCTTGTGTTTTTTGTCTGTGATTTGTCAAGATTACCCAGATTATAATGAAAGAACTCACAGTGCTTGTGTTGTTGTCTAACCGCTCACTCGTCTTTATTTCTTTGCATGCTTAATTTATTGGAATCCTAATATCCTAGTGATCTTATGACTAAACGTTTAATCTTTGGACATAAATAATAAACGGCTTTAGATTTACGAGAGATACCTTTTATATTAGGGAAATATGCCTTGAAATTAATATGAGGGTGTTGTGCAACCCCACATTGAAGGACAATGATCACTTTCTAGTATGATGGGTGAATCTAGTCCGATTTGATCCCACTTGCATTTGTCTATGTCTTTCACGTAACCTCGTTTTACAAAGAAAATACAAAAAAAATGTTATTTTAGGCCAAAATTTAAATTTTTTTACAAAAATAAAATAAGTGTTTATCACAAATGTTGACTTTCCGCTGGTGAGAATAAGAATAATTTTTGACTTGACCGAGCATGTTGAGCTCTAGCTTTTGCTAGTCTTTTATACAAGAAGCTTTAAAATGCTAATTCTAGCTCAAAAGGCCAAGATTTTGCAAGTTTCCATAAATGACTTTAATAATCCAAATGCTTAATTTTTAATTTGGCTAAGCATTCGCGATCTTTTTTTATTAAAGATTTTAAATTTTTCAAGAACTGAGAAATATAGAGTTATATAATAAGAATGAATGCTAAAGCAATGATTAGTTGGAAATCTTAAAAACGCATAAGTGTAATTTGTGGCTTTTTCTCCTAGTAGCTTCTAAAATGACTAATAATACGTGCTCTTTTTGAAAGACAAGTTAGAGTTTTATCACTCTTAATAGTCATTTATCTACTTCAAACAATATTAGAGTAAAAAGCTATTATCCGATCATCTCTCTCTATCTCTCTATAAAGTTTTTGAACAAAAATATGTATTAAATTTCCTAAAAACTAAATTTCACTTATTATTACGGTGTAAATATAAAGTTCATAAAAAATTGAAAAAATGAAATCTATAAACAAAAAATGAAAAATGAAATGATGTGAAAAATATATAAAATGTTGCTAGTATATGTTTGCTTAATAAATAAGGAAAAATAATCCCTACAAAATTTTAAAACCGGACGTTTGTTAATTCTGATGAGTATTCTCTGTGGGGTGTCAAAAGCCTGGGCACTTTACCGATGAGGTCGGGAGGTTTTGAGAAGAAAGTCACTCTAAAGGAATTAACATACCAAGAATGACTTAATTTTCGAGGAATTAGATTGCTTTGAGTTATAAACTTACTAAGTTTTACGGAAAAGTTTTTAGTAAAGGGTTTAAAAGTCGGAGAGTATTGACAAATTATTCTCTGAGGGTGTCAAAAACCCGGTCACTTAGCCGACGAGGTTGGGATGTGCCGAGAAGAAATGTTGCTACATGGGACAATCTCACCTTTGAATTCATATAACTAAAAGTGGAACGTGAAACTTGGAAATGTTATAACTATCTAAAAATGTAGGTTGGATGGTCGAAATTCAAATTGAGCACACACAACTTAATATATATATATCTGTCGGGAGGAGAAGTTTTACACAAATTGCAAATATGAGTAGCGTTAGCATCCCAACTTGTAATTAACAATGATTTTGTTTTTAAACTTAGTTTGGGAATAAGTGAAAAATTAGGGACGATGAATTTATCCTTCTAGGGCACCTTAGGATTGAGGTGTTTCTTTTTCAGTGATCCTAAATGTTATGATCAATAATGAAAGTCAGGCATGTTGGTAAATAAAAAAAGTATGCAAGAAAGAAAATGGTAAACGGGGGTGTTTTAAAAAAACTAGCAATTTCTTAATCCCTTTAAATTTTATTCTTTGCTACTTTTCAAGGCATTTAATTTAAGGGTGTTGAAATTTTTGGTTTTCTAAACATGGATTTATTTCATTGCGTGAGGACACAGCAATATTTTAGTATGACGGGATTTGGTATGTACACATACCTTTTTCTCAATAAAACGAGCTTAAATGACCAAAAACAGACTCAAAATGCCAAAAATATACAGATATTCACTAAAAGACAAAAACGAAGGCAAAACCGGACAAAACCAAGCATGGGATTGGAAAGAGCGTGGAAAACCAAAGCCAAAGGCGTATGCATCTTAGTCGGCCAACTCAACCCAATTTAATGGGCCAAGTCAGCCCATAAAGCCTTTTAAATAAGCCTTTTATATTACAAAAAAGCCCAAAACCAAAAATACACCATACGGCCCAAAATCTCTTAAATAGCCCAAACCAAATGAGCCCAACAGCTCTAACGATAACCCAGTTTAACCATTACACTTTCAGTCCTTAGGGACTAACACAGTTAGTCCCTACGGGTTTTCACCGTCAATCCTTAAAACCTAACTCCGTTACCCTTTTACCCCTTAACCCTTAACGCCCGTTAACTTTCAAAATACAATTAAATAAGCCTGAGAAGGGCGAGAATGACCAAAATACACGCAAAACTCACTCCTCATGGCTGCGAATGCCTTCGACCCACTCTCATACATAATCCTGACATACACCAGTGCCACGTGGCACTTTCGAGGCTTCCTATTGGACTAAAAAGGAGAAAAATAACGGGGCAAGAGAATAAGGGAGAGTCAAAGAATTGAAGATGCGAGTTTAATGGTGATTATGCATTTCCTTAAACAATTTTGGGAAGTATTGAAAGCTGAGATGGCATCCTTATCCCACAAGAAGCACCATACAAGACTTCCCTATAAATAAGGAAGAATTCACTCGAAGAGACCTATCTAGTTTTTTTAGAACTTTTTCTTCCAGCTTATTTTACTTTACAGTTCTCTGTTTTCAAGTTTTGTTAC
>BQNB010186728.1:0-12103 GCA_026074375.1 Tanacetum coccineum
AAGAAATAACTTTGGCTCAGACACTTATTCAAATCAAAGCAGCTAAACCTAAAGTTGTTACTACTACTGCTACAACAACAACTACAAGACCCAAGGCTAGAGGGGCTGTAGTTCAGGAGCCAAGTGAATTCAAAACTCCACAAGCATTACAAGCATCACAACCTTCAATGACTAAGGACAAAGGCAAAGCAATCATGATTGAACCTGAAGTGCCTCTGAAAAGGAAAGATCAAGTTGCTCTTGATGAAGATTTGGTAAGAAATCTGTTAGAGACTGAACTTATAGAAGAAGAAAGGCTTGCAAGGAAACAGGAAGAAGAAGCCAACATAGCTTTGATTGAGTCATGTGATAATACACAAGCTATGATGGAGGTAGATTTTGAGTTAGCTCAGAGGCTACAAACAGAAGAACAAGGAGAGATAACCATTGAAGAAAGATCAAGACTGTTTGCAGAGCTTATGAACAAAAGAAAGAAACACTTTGCAATGCTTAGAGATAAAGAGAAAAGAAGAAAGCCACCAACTAAAGCTCAAAATAGGAATCTAATGTCCACTTATCTTAAAAACATGGGTGAATACAAACATAATCAGTTGAAGAGCAAGAGCTATGAAGAGATCCAGAAGATGTTTGATAATGAAATGAGGAGAGTAAATACTTTTATTCTTATGGATTCTGAGGAAGTAAAAAGCAAAAAGGGAACATAATAGAGTTCTAAAGAAATAGAGGATGAACTGAAATATGATAAGTCAAAGAAAGCAGAAAGTAGTGAGGAGAAAGCTAAAGGCAGCAGAAAGAAGATGCTTGGTAAGAAAAGAGCAGTGAAAGAGCAACAACAAGAATCTTCAAAGAGACAAAGAATGGAGGATGATAAAGAGACAGATGAGCATGAAGAAGTTGAAGTAGATGATGAAGTTGAGCTGAAAAAGCATTCAGTGATAGTAAAAGATGATGATATAGCAATTGATGCTATACCACTTGCTACCAAACCACCAGTGATTGTTGAATACAAGCTTCTTAAAGAAGGAATAATGGTACATTATCAATTGATAAGAGCAGATGGAAGTTCTATGAGATATTCTTCTATGATCATGATGATTCAGGGAATTGACAAAGAAGACTTGGAGACTCTTTGGAAGTTGGTCAAAACAAAGCATGGTGATACATGGCCTAAAGATGAACATGAAAGAGTGTTGTGAGGTGATTTAAAAGTCAAGTTTGAACCAAACATAAAGAGTGATGTATGTATAAGTTTACAAGGATACAAAATGACTATTTGGAAGTTGTATGATTCATGTGGAGTGCACTTTGTAAGGTTTGAAAATGCCCACATCTTTATGTTAGTTGAAAAGAGATATCCCCTCACACTAATCACAAATATACTTAACAAGAAACTAATGAGATGTGTTATCAACTGCTTAAGCTTATGGAAAAGCAGCAATAGGGTCGATAAAAGGTTTGAATGCATCTTCCTGAGTATGTTGAAGACTTTCAAAGAAGAAACTTGAAGATTTAGAAGACGAACATCAAGTTCAGGGGAGGATTGTTGGGACTTAAAAGACTTTAAGGATTCTTAGAAGTTGCTACTGCTCAGGTACATAATAGAAATTATGCTAAGTAGTTAGTACTGGTAGTATAATGTTACCACTGCTAGTTACTACTGTTAGAAAAATTTAGTACTGATAGCATAAAGTTATTGATGTTAGTTGAAGTTAAGACTGATCTTGTTGAAGACTAAAATATAAGCTAAGTAGTTAGTGCTGCTAGTAGTAAATGTTAAAACTGCTAGTATAAGTTACTACCGTGAGTATATATTAGTACTGCTAGTACTAATATTACTACTGCTTATGTTTATTAGTGCTGCTAGTGAAAAGATTACAACTGCTTGCAGACTTTCTACTGTCAAGAGGATAAAGACAGATTAAAGAGATAAAGATTATTTGAGAACAAGACTACTTGTAAAGATAAGTATTAAGATATTTATGTACATAGATATACATAATGTATTTTACTTAAAAGATTTATGTTTATGTTAGAAAAGCTTAAGAAATCTTTAGGAAATGTATGAAAGCCACTAGGACACTTAGTCTATAAAAGGAGGCTCTAGGGCATTAGTTGAGATATCAGTTTTTATAAGTTTTCATAGTTGTCAAGTCGTTTCCATAAAGCTTCAAGGTTGGTAAACCCTAGTACTAGTGAAAGTACTCGAATTATTAATCTAAATAATATTGAGCGTTTGTTATATATCTTTGTTTTGTTTCAAGAATATACTGATTATATTCATAATACTTCTAGGTATTAAGGTGTAGATTCCGCATAACACTTTAGTATACATACAAAGCAGTTTACAACAAGATATTTTGGATATAACCAAGGCAATACACCTAAGTCAATCTCGAGGAAATCAATCAACGGATTATGGATCAACAATAATTTATATGCTTCACGATGGTTAATTATTCACTTTTTTTCTTTTTTTTCTTTTTTATGATCAACCTCCGATCGACTACTACATAGTTGGTAACTAGTAATTTCCGTACTTAACTACTAGTTATAATAGTGACAAATATATCATTTATTCTGTTATCAAAAAGGTTTACTATAACTTTTATACAATTTAAATTACCTATCAAATAAAAATCGTACCATTATGTTTCTTTTTTCCCTAATTAACTATCCCTCCCTCACACTTAAGTTTTGCATTGTCCTCAATGCAGTAAATGAAGCTTCAAGTAAAGGAAAATAGAAAAAGTTAGGAACAATCGATACTACCCCGATTTTGCTATGTAATCTTCATACGTGGTTTTAAGTATAGCAATCAAGTCCTTCTAAACTTTGGTATTATAAACCACCATTATACAACAATAACAGTCAACCCTAGCTAATACTGCAAATATACAGCATTTCCCAAAATAACATGATAAATAAAAAAAATCCTAAAATTAACAATCCACATAAATATTTTAACACACATAAGTTTAACTTCCTACGATATGAATTAAATTATCCAACTGAATTTAAACAAAGTTTTTTTTAAACTTTTTTCCGTGTAATCCCATCATCAATAACATCATCATCATTAAATCCATCCCCCTCTAGATGAACCTCCACTGCATATCCCGAAGAACTACACTCCCAAAATCTGGCATGTGCACTCTTGAGAGTAATCATCACCGACCCAATCCATAGCTTCCTCGTTGTTTCTTTGATTACCTGGGTTAGGTAATGCATGTAATAGGGTAAGGGTATGGTATAATATTTGATACGGGTATTTGGATACATTTTGGTGGCTCATAAGTTAGGTAAGAAAATACCTTGGTCCGCCAAATGATGAAGAATGGGCATGGAATGTTTGAGCATATAATTATTCTGAATCAACATAGAGTCTCTCCAAACATTCCCTTGCTCAATCTTACTTAAACTCGCGTTCCAATCTCTTCAACTCGAGTTCAATCCTCCATGCTCTTGCCTTGGCTCACTGCTTCCTTCTTCAGCTTGAGTTGGCATTTTAGTTTCTTTCTTCAAGCATGTATTCTCCACATCCAACTCATCTGCCAACATCTTTGATATCCAATACTCACATTCAATCATCTCTGAACACTTCTTGATCTCATCATCCACACAATAGCCAAGAAAACAAGCAATTTTGGTCATATAATGACCCGTAGAAATGACACTATTCTCCTTAGTTCCCGGTGTGTGCTTGTACAAATGATCTGCAATGATCCAAGCTAAATTCACTCTACGCGACTCCTCTTAAGCGCTCACCATCCATAAATCTCGCTTTTAGCATCTCTCCCTACTAGCTACCATATGCACCAAAGATCCCACAATAACTTTGTGCACAATCCGCATTAGTGGTTCTTTCACAAGCACTTCCTTGTGGTTAGTCAATGTTGGCTTACCAACTCTAGTCCAATAATCCTTATGATCAAACTACTTATCATCAACCTCTAGCCTACCAAAATATACTTCAAATAAATGATGCTTTACCTTATCCTATGTAAACAAACCAAGCACAACTGCAAACTTGAGAAGTGTAAGTATATACTCATGCCTACATAATCGAAACCATATACACTTCTCCTTCATTAAATTGTTTCTATCTACATCCTTATCAAATACAATGTTGAAAAGTATTCCAACGCCCCATTGTCAGTATAAAATCATTATCAACAATCAAAAGTGATCTTTCCCACGAGTAATAAATAAAATATCTCCATCTCCTTCGTAGATGTACTACAATTTCATCATTTCCCTCAAGGTATCCTCGAAACCATAACCATCAAACAAACGCCAATTAGCAACCCTAGGTACTCCAAAGCTCCTTTCTTGTAATTTTGACAACTTCTCACAATAAGCATGCCTCTCCACGAATGGCAAATTTCTCCACTTTAGGTTAGCATTCGACACAGGTTGCAATGAGTAGGTGATTGTTTTCCTTGTATTCCTTCTCTAATACTCTGCAATGAGTGGATTTGGCAATGTGTGTGTGACTTTTTTGCAAAATTAGAAAATATAAGTCCTAACAATCATTTATAAACTGATAAAACCAAGTATATCATCCTTGCACATGCCAGTTCAAATTTGAACAAAACTAGGACAACCCCCCCTCCCCAGTCGCCTAACACAGCTTGTCTGCCGTCTGGCTGGGGCCTCGATCGTACTCATTTCGCCCACAGAAGTGCCTCACTATTTTGCTAGGACAATTCGTCCCAAGCCGTTTTGGCTCATCTAACATTATTCTCAGGTGATTACCTTCTCCTCCTAGTTTTTCAAACACTTCCTAATTGCTCTTATAGGGTGTCCTAAACAACTTTGTCAAAACTCATTCTCAACCACAAACTGTTTATTGCCATCAACTTTCTTGGTATGTCCCATAATCCTTCATTACCCCAATCCTAAGTTTTTTGTCAAATTGTCATCGGTAATGAGCCAAAAAAAAAAAAGTCTACAAGTTTCTTAAACACAATTACATTTTTGAAAGGATTAAAGTATGCCTCCATTGCTAACGCCCTTTCCATATCATCCTCGATATCTATAAACGATGGTGCAACCGGACCATACTTCACGTTTCCATCTCGTCTTCTTCCCTACGTCAAACTTCCTAAGCCATAATCTTCTCTTTCCATCTTAAAAGCTTCAACATATGACTTTGAATGTGGCTTGGGAAAATAGGTATGACGGATAACCCCATCATTAATACAAAGCATACCTCTTCCCATGTCAATAATAGCCTCGCAAGTTCTTAAGAAAGGTCGTCCTAAAAGCAATGGTAACTCTGGGTCTACCGGAATATCCAAGATTAAAAGATCAACCAAGTAGGCTTGATATCCTACTTGGATCCTCACATTTTTGACTTCTCCCATGGCCTTAGCTTGCGTATTATCCGCCATTCTCAAGTTCGTTTAGTAGGGCCTCGGATCACCAAGCCCAAGATCTTTATATAAGCTATATGGTAAAACACTTACACTTGCTCTGGTATCCACTAGAGCAACCATCTTAACAACATCGTTAATCTTCACCAGCAAAACATAGTTTTTGGGATCATACATATTCTTAGGAAAACTGTGTTCAATTATGTGTAATTGTCCTCCTCGCTAAACTCTTTCTTGTTAAGCCTCTCCTTACTATCAAAATTTCATCTAATTTCTTCTTGTATATAACATAGTTATCCAACACTTCAAGAATGGGCTTCAATTCCTCTAGCTCTTTATATTTGATGTCCAATACCTCTTTCATTTTCTCTTTTTGCTTTGGGTTAGGGATGGTATATCGGTTATGGTAGAATGGTGGAAGTTGGTGGAATTTCTTCTAGCCTCAAGGAAGGAGGGGGAGTGAGTATGATAATGATATAGCCTTTGTTGTGGTTTGCTTTCCGCATCTTGACAACTTCTTCGCTGAGCTTCCAACTCCCTCAAAAAGAATCGTCACAAAAATCATACCCTATTCGAACTTTAGTAAGATTCATCCTTATCTCTCCCAATCTGAAATCGACTTGGCTTTTAGTTGTTGCCAAAAATTCCCTTCCATACAAGATAGAAGGTTCTCCCTCGTTAACATAATCTAAAACAACAAAATTAGCCTTGAACTTTACCCTATGAATTTCCATGTTGACATCATTCACCATCTTCCTACCGTAGTCGCTAAGACTCACATGCATAAACCCTATGTTTTCCAACACTTTTTCTGTAACATAGTTTGCCGAATCTGCAAGGTCGAGCTCCGCATCCCAAGATCCTTGCCCTTTAACTTTTCATGGAAAAGAGTACCTCATGAATGGTTCACCAATGGCCAAGCTACAACAGGCTGATTATCACCATCTTCACTATCACAATCAGAATCACTACTAAAATCATAAGGAACGTCTAACTCATCATCAGTGAAATCATCATCGTCGATGAGAGAACGAGTAGGATTATATTCAACTTCCGTTGATGGACCAACTCCACTCAAGCTCGTATGATCCAAATCTTCCAAATTAGCTGTCAATACATGAGACGTTAAACGAATGAGTCAATATGATATCGTTATACATAAGACGTTAAACGGATGAGTCGATATGATATCGTTATACAAGAGACCTTAAACGGATGAGTCTAGATGGTATCATTATACATGAGATGTTAAATAGATAAGTCAAGATGGTATCGTTATACATGAGATGTTAAATGGATGAGTCGATATGATATCGTTATACATGAGACGTTCAACAGATGAGTCGAGATGGTATCATTATACATGAGATATTAAATGGATGAGTCAAGATGGTATCATTATACCTAAGAAGTTAAACGGATGGGTCGATCATGACGTTGGTCGGGTGCAAGTTTTATATCTATAATCGAGACTAATGAAATTACCAACGATACATATGCGCAAGTATACTCGTTCAATCGTAGTAAAGTCGGGTAAGTCAAGTTCGTTCTATGGGACTTGGTTTAAACCAATACTGGGTAGCAAGATAGACACTAAGGTTGTCACGGCCATTAGCGTCACAAAATCAAGGTAATTACTTAAGCAAATTCGTTCCATTTTTAAGGCTATACTTATGCGAGAATCCATTTCATTGATATCCATGTTTGATTATGTTGGGGTAACAGTGTATTTGATTCCAAAAAAACTTTTTTGTATTATGATTTGACTCCGTGGTATACTTCACCAAATCATATTTATGCATGAAACTAATGACGAACTCCTTTGTCGATCCTATCAGAAACATCTTCAACCCAAGCCAATTAAGTGTGTTTGCTAGTTAAATAATGTTCCTAAGTGATTCAACAAATCCTTTCGACCTATACATGAATTCAAGCCCTTTTGTTCATCCTTTTGATTATGTGAAAATGGTTGATGTCAATTACCAAAATCCCTTTTTAGTTTTTCACGACTAATAGAGAATAGTCTACGCCACGGAATCCCTTGTTCGACTATGATTCCGTGGTATTCTACACACAATCATAGAAAAGACTCAAGACGTAAAGTAAACCACACGTTACAAAAATCATCATTCATACACTCAATCAAAACTTTTTTACTCTAATTCATTTCATTCCACACATAAGTATTATGAGACTACTTTATATATAAATTCATTTCACAAATCCAACATTCAAACGATAAATTAAGACACATCTTAGAAATATTTGTAAAGATTAATACCTACAAAGATTCCTATAAGTTTGGTGATGTAGCTCGCCAAGGGCCTCCAATCGCCGTAATCAACGTAACTCCAAGAGTGGTGCTTCTTCCTTCAAATTCGTCCTTACACTCTCCTGGATTTGCAGAGATATTTCTACAGCTTTTGGGGTGAATAAAGGTGGTGGAAACTTAACCTAATTGAGGGTTAAGTGGTTTCTTGTGTTTTTTTTAGGTTAAGACCACCACAACTATATATAATCCTTCCAAACCGACTTAGGGAGTTAATGTAAGTCCCCTCAGTTGATAATACAAGTATATGATCGGTTTCCAGGCATAATGGCTCGTTAATTCGCTCATAATTGTAAAAATGTAACTGACATCGTGGTCCTGCCGGGCGGCAAAGCCTTGCGCCGGGCGGCAATCCAGTCGAGCCCTCTGCCGGGCGGCAATGCCTCCTGCCGGGCGGCAGAGTGCTCGTCGCAACGTGCGATCTTCACTTTTCCTCGTCTTTCGTCTTCCGATCAACTTTTTGTCCCTCGGGCCAATCCATACCACATGTTTATGACCCAAAGTGCATATTTTACTGTTCCAGATGGGTCTTCAAATCAAATATCGAATTAGCACTCATTTCTTAGCTTCTTTTCTTCACTTCGCGTCTTTCGGCTAGCTGCAACACAAGAAACTCATTTTGCACAATAACAGGGGTAAAAGCAGTATTATTTTACCAATTAGCACATATAAAACCAAGATAACGCATCCCAAAACATACCAAATCTAGGCGTTATCAAACTCCCCCACACTTAAGTTCTGCTCGCCCTCGAGCAGGTTCATTCTTTTAAATCAAAAAGTTACTTCAAAATTAGTATCACAACAACTCCGAAAGACAACGTGAGAACCAGGTAATTTATCAAAAGGATTTTTATTTACTTTTTGTTTGTAACTAAAGCTAGTTAAATTTACAAACTCCTAGTTACCAAGTAAGTTATTTCCTAACTCTTTGATGAACTACCAGTATCACGTCTTAGCACATTGGCTAATCGATACTCCCAAATTTAACTTCTTCTTCCTTCATCTTCATAATTTATAGCTTCATTGGCTATTTATTCACTTTTTTCTTTTTTTCTTTTTTTTCATACGATCACCCTCCGATCGACTACTACATAGTTGGTAACTAGTAATTTCCGGACTTAACTACTAGTTATTATAGCACAATATATATATTTTTTATATTATTCAAAATGGTTTACTATTACCTTTATCATTTAAATTACCTTCAAATTAAAAATCGGATCCCCCACACTTAAGTTTTGCATTGTCCTCAATGTAAGTAAACGAACTTCAAAGTAAAGGAAATAGGAAAAGTTAGGACAATCGATACTACCCGATTTGCGATGCAATCTTCATACGTGGTTTCGAGTATGCGAATCAAGTTCCTTCCGAACTTTGGTATGATAAACCACCATATACGTCAACACATGTAAACCCTGCAAATACTACAAATATACCGCATTTCCCAAAATAACATGATAAATAAAAAAAACATCCTAAAATTAACAATCCATAAAAATAGTTTAACACACATAAGTTTAACTTCCTACGATACGAATTAAATTATCCAACTGAATTTAAACAAAGTTTTTAAACTTTTCCGTTCAATCACTCATCCATATCATCATCATCATTTAATCCATCCCCTCTAGATGAACCTCCAACTGCATATCCCAAAGAACTACCTCCAAAATCTGGCATGGCACTCGTGAAGTAATCATCACCACCCAATTCATAGCTTCCTCCTTGGTTGCTTTGATTACCCGGGTTAGGGTAATGTGTGTAAGGGTAAGGGTATGGTATATATGGATACGGGTATGGTGGAATATTTGGTGGCTCATAAGTTGGGTATGCAAAATTACCATGGTCTGCCAAATGATGGAGAATGGGCATGGAATGTTCGAGCATATAATTATTCCGAATCAACATAGAGTCTCTCCAAACATTCCCTCGCTCAATCTTACACAAACTCTCATTCCAATCTCTCCAACTCGAGTTCAATCCTCTATGCTCTTGCCTCGGCTCACTGCTTCCTTTTTCAGCTTGAGTTGGCATTTTAGTTTCTTTCTTCAAGCATGTATTCTCCACATCCAACTCATCTGCCAACATCTTTGATATCCAATACTCACAGTCAATCTGCTCTGAACACTTCTTGATCTCATCATCCACACAATAGCCAAGAAAACAAGCAATTTTGGTCACATAACGACCCGCACAAATGACACTGTTCTCCTTAGTTCCCAGTGCGTGCTTGTACAAATGATCTGTAATTATCCAAGCTAAATTCACTCCACGCGACTCCTCTAAAGCGCTCATCATCTACAAATCTCGCTTTTGGCATCTCTCCCTACTAGCTACCCTATGCACCAAAGATCCCACAATAACTTTGTGCACAATCCGCATTAGTGGTTCTTTCACAAGCACTTCCTTGTGGTTAGTCAATGTTGGCTTACCAACTCTAGTCCAATAATCCTTATGATCAAACTGCTTATCATCAACCTCTAGCCTACCAAAATATACTTCAAATAAACGATGCTTTACCTCGTCCTCTGTAAACAAACCAAGCACAACTGCAAACTCGGGAAGTGTAAGTATATGCTCATGCCCACACAATCGAAACCATATACACTTCTCCTTCATCAAATTGTTTCTATCCACATCCTTATCAAAATACAATGTTGAAAAGAATTCCAACACCCATTCAGGATAAATTTCATTATCAATCGAAAGTGCTCTTTCCCACGAGTAATCAACAAATATATCTCCATCTCCTTCGTTGATGTACTCTAATTTCATCATTTCCCTTAAGGTATCCTCAAAACCATAACCATCAAACAAACGCCAATTAGCAATCCTTGGTACTTCAAAGCTCCTTTCTTGCAATTTTAACAACTTCTCACAATAAACAAGCCTCTCCACGGATGGCAAATCCCTCCACTTTAGGTTAGCATTCGACACAGGTTGGAACGTGTAGGTGATTGTATTCCTTTTATTACTTTTCACGTACTCCGTAATGAGTGGATTTGGCAATGTGTCCTTGCGACTTTTAAGTCCTAACAATCATTTATAAACTGATAAAACCAAGTATGTCACCCTTGCACATGCCGATTTAAATTTGAACAAAACCGAGACAGAACCCCCCTAGCCACCCAGCACAGCTTGTCTGTCGTTCGGCTGGGGCCTCGATCGTACTATCTGCTGTCCAGCAGAGTGCTCAGCCGTCCGGCTTGGCATTCGTCCCCAAGACGTTTTGGCTCATCTAACATTTTTTGGGTGTTTACTTCTCCTCTTAGTTTTTCCATACCCTTCCTAATGCTCTTATGGCTGTCTTAAAAACTTTTTAAAACTCTTCTTCAACCTTAAACTGTTTCGCCATTCATCTTCTCCTTCCATCTCAAAAGCTTCAACATATGACTTTGACCGTGGCTTGGGAAAATAGGTATGATGGATAACCCCGTCATCAATACAAAGCATACCTCTTCCCATGTCAATAATAGCCCCGCAAGTTCTTAAGAAAGGTCGTCCCAAAAGCAATGGTAACTCGGGGTCCACCGGAATATCCAAGATTAAAAGATCAACCACGTAGGCTTGATATCCTATTTGGATCCTCACATTTTTGACTTCTCCCATCGCCTTAGCTTGCGTATTATCCGCCATTGTCAAGTTCATTTGGTAGGGCCTCGGATCACCGAGCCCAAGATCTTTATATAAGCTATATGGCAAAACACTTACACTTGCTCCGGTATCCACTAGAGCAACCATCTCAACAACACCGTTAATCTTCACCGGCAAAACATAGTTTTCGGGATCACACATTTTCTTAGGCAAACCGTGTTCAATTATGCCTACTTTGTCCTCCTCGCTAAACTCTTTCTTGTTAAGCCTCTCCTTACCTATCAAAATTTCATCCAATTTCTTCTTGTACATAACATAGTTCTCCAACACTTCAAGAATAGGCTTCGATTCCTCCAGCTCTTTGTATTTGATGTCCAATACCTCTTTCATTTTCTCCTTTTGCTTTAGGGTTAGGGGATGGTATATCAGTTGTGGTGGAATGGTGGAAGTTCTTTTAGCCTCAAGGAAGGAGGGGGGTGAGTTTGTTAATGTTTTAGCCTTTGTTGCGGTTTGCTTTCCCCATCTTGACAACTTCTTTGCCTGAGCTTCCAACTTCCTATAAAAGATCGATCACATCAATACCCTCTTCGAACTTAGTAAGATTCATCCTTATCTCTCCCAATATGAAATCAACTTGGTTTTTAGTTGTTGCCAAAAAGTCCCTTCCAAACAAGATAGAAGATTCTCCTTCGTTAACATAATCTAAAACAACAAAATCAGCCTTGAACTTTACCCCATGAATTTCCACGTTGACATCATTCACCATCTTCCTACTGTAGTCACTAAGACCCACATGCACAAAACC
>BQNB010186733.1:0-12102 GCA_026074375.1 Tanacetum coccineum
AGGGAAAAATTGTTTGGAAAATTACAAAATCAGTCCCTATCAATTTTAAAACACTTTTTCTTTTTACAAACATTTTTAAACTTGACAATTTTAGTCCCTAGGGTTTATAAAAAGAGGGTATTGGGCCAGTAATGGGCTTGGGTTTTGTTGTTGGGCTTTTGGGCTTGCATTGGGCCCAATTGAGTGTGTCTGGGCCTAATAAGGTACAGGCTTGGTTATTGGGCTTTTTCAAGCCCAATTTGGTTATGGAGTGGGTTTTGTGTGTTTGTGTTATTGGGCTTTTTAAGGCCCAATAAGGTTTGGGTGGGTTTTGTGTGTACACTGGCTGAGATTGGTTTGTTCAAGGGCTAGGATCGGGTCTTCAAAGTCTCTGTCAATTGCACACAAATGGGCTGTTGTCTTGTCATTGATTTAGGGCCCTTTGGTCTTCACAGTCTTCAATATTATTACTATTGGGCTTTTTCCCCCGGGCCCATTTTCAGATGGGTTGAGATTGCCTACATTAGTATTCTTCCAATACGGCTCGGTTTTGATGTTAATTTGTTGAGTTGACTTGACTTTGACTTTTCTGGTCTTTGGCTTTGATTTGGCTTTGTCCTTCACAGTCTTTTCCATTCCGAGTCCAGTTTTGTCGTTTTGGCTTTGTTTTTCGTCCTTTTCTTGGTTATCCGTTCCTGCACAATACATTTAGCAAAACAAGCATATATTTGGCATTTTAGGTCCGTTTTTGGTTATTTCAGCTCGTTTTTAAAGGTAAAAGGTATGTGTATTTAAGCACATACCAGACACATATGACAAAATTGCACACTAATGAAAAAAAGAAAAAAAATCGAACGTGAATAAGCTCAAACAAATACCACAACGAAAACATTAACACAACACACATGAATACAATACACCCCCGGTTAGCTCTTGATACCAATTGTTAAAATAAGAAACACTAGCTACATGAGATGATCCAGAGGTCAGGGAGGATGAAACAAGAAGTAAGCCATATTATTGATGAGAGAAAAAGTGTAGAGAAAAGATGTGTGTGTCTAGAGAGAGAAAGTCAAGAACACACACACTTTACAATAATGAATCCTCACCCCTTCATGGAAGTATGGAAGGGGTATTTATAGTCCAAACATAACTAAACTATCCTTAATAGTCTAATCTAGTCTCTGCGTGTTTCGCTATTCATGAACTAATGTAATTCCGTATAAGTCCTCATATTTTAAGGCTAATATGGTGGATTGGGTGTTGTCAGTATTGGTAGAGGAGTGAAGGTTTGTGATGATTGAGGAATATTTGTGTATACAGGTAATGATTCAGTAATAACAAAAATTGGTATTGTAAGAAGAGTGGGTGCCTGAGTTTTTGGGACTTCATGGTGGACATGAACATCTAGTAGAGAAACAATTTATGCATCAGCACGAGGAATATCTAAAAAATTTAGGAATTTGGATGCCAAGTAGAATGAACGAGAAGAACTAGTAACAGGAACTTTAGTCTTCTTCGTAATAGTAGAAATTGTCACATGAGCATCTTCAACAACTTGTTCTTGAGTAGTCTCTAAATTATCATTCCCTTGTTGAGCGTCATTCATTTCAGCATCAGCACCCTCACCTTGAACAACCTCTTTATCAGTCTGAGTGGGCTCTTTCAATCTTGCATCAACATCATCATCAAATTGGTAGGTAGTATCATCCATTCCCTTTTCTTCATCACTTTTTATTTCCAGATTATCATCATCTTTCTTGATCATCATCTTTAGATTCTACTTCTTGCTCTGAATTAGATTCTTGCTCGTCACTCTCATTCTCCTGCTCACTGCCTTCATTACTTGATTCTTGTTCATTATTGTTGTCATCTTCATCATTTCCCCAAGGCTCAGATTCACTCTCAGTAGAGTCATCTTCTGTCACATCGGGAACCCCTGGTTTATCACCAGTTCCTTCACTTATGACAGTAGGTGTGATATTATCAACACTTTGTGGTTTTTCGGCAACCGTACCCGAACCACTAGGATGTGTCTTATGAAAGTCCCTTAAGCTCTTCTTTCTTACTTCTTTCATCTGAGCTTCTTCAGTCAAAGCTACTTCAGATAGCAATTTAATTCCTTTCCCATGAGTAACATCCACCTTTTCACTGTCCTTACTTTTAGACTTTGTTTCCACAGGAGCCTCTCTGATGACGACACCTGCTGCTGGCTTAGTTGAAGATTTCTTGATAGATCTTTTAACTCGTTTGCTTTTTGTAACAGGTTCTTCATCTACAAGGACTAGATCACTGTCCTTCTTAGATGGAGATGGTTTCTTAAATTTCCTAGCAATCTTGGGAGGTACAACACCTGTAGCATAGCCAAGATAGTCTTGTAAGCTTTACTTTCCTTCATCACTGGCTGGTCAAACATTCAGGCAAGAATAGCTTCATTGATCTGAGTTGATTCTTTAGCAGAGACAAATTTAAGGAGTTAATCAAGTAGTCATTCTTTAGAGGTGTGCATTCCCAAATTTTGTTTCTCCAGAAAGTATTCTGGTCTTGATATGAGAAAGTGGTGATTGATTACTTTTGTGAAGCGAGTGGTAGTACATCTTCTCTTGCTTTTTTTGAAGGCGCCCTTATTGTCAATTTGTAAATGAGTCTTCTTAAAGCAAGTTCCACATAGTCTACATTTTTCTAATAGAACATACCCCAAAGGATTTGAGGTTTGGAGAGACGAAGATAGTCAAGGACCACTAGTCCTTTCCAGTTAAACCTTTGTGATAGGAGCAGCAAAAGTTCTCCTGGGTTGCTGCATATGATCGACAACAAACATCATTGAGTGGAATTGATACTCCTCCAGTTTGACCGAGTTCTCTTAATATAAAGACACAATGTACTTCTTCAGAAGGTAGGGCATCATAAGTTTACCGGAGGTACTTTTGGGCAAAAATCTAAAAGATATATCTGAAGACTTCCCAAAGTATTTTGAATCATTTCTTCTTATCAAGTTGAATCTGTAGAAGATGTCATGCTTTTTACACATATTCCAGAATTGTGCATGTACAAACTTCAAGGACATCAGTAGTTGATGAGAAATGAGGAGAAGACCACTTGGACCACAAAGGGAACGCCCAGAATAATCGACCCTTAGGGGGAGATTGTTAGGTTCATGAAAAGTGTCGATTATGTGGTTTTATTATATTTAGTCATTAGTCTTTATTTTGTTAAGAATAATGTAGCTTGTAATAAGGTTTATTATGCTAAAAGTAAGAAATAGTATAATTACCAAAGTCTAGGGACTAGAAGTAAAACATTAGAAAAATAAAGGAAGGGAAGCTTCCTTCCCCTCCTATAAATACCCCTCTTAATCACCATTAGGGGGTTAAGCCTTGTAATAACCTTTTCCTTTTTCCCTCCATTTTCTAATATTTGAAAATTAAATACTTGCCTTCCTCTACTATTCTCTCTAATCTTTCATTGATGATCATGTATGATTCAAGATAAAAAAGACCTAACAGATTTCTAAGTCTAAATTAGACCTACATTAATCACTAAGTGACAAGATAGGGATTAATTAAACTTAGATTAGGTTATAGGATTGGATTACCAAGATTACGAGATTAGTTCTACAAGAAAAAAATCAAGTATAGTTCCCCTTTAGATAGTGTATAAGTCGCATGTGTTAAGTACCTATGTATAGTTCGCTTGTGTAAGGCACCTACGTATAGTTCGCCTGTTAAAATATTCATGTATAGTTTGCTTGTATAAAGGTGTATTGTTCGTCTGTGAAACTTTGAATGTATAGTTCGCCTGTTAATAATACTAACGTATAGTTCGCGTGAGTAAATACGAACGTATAGTTCGCCTGTGTTATACTAATGTATAGTTCGCCTTAAGTAAACAATAACGTGTATTGTTTGCCTGTGCAAATTTATACACTAACATATTTTCACATTAAAGGCCACAATATCTATCACATCTTGGTCACATAGTATCTGGGAATCATTCTAACATCTTCAACTCACGAATTAACCACAAAAATCTTGATTTATGTCATGTTCGACCCATATGAACACGAAAACCCAAAAGATTCAAGATTTTTCATACAAGCATGTTAAATATCACTCAAATGCACTTAAACATTCATTATAATACTTCTAAACCCAAACCCATGAACATTTTCAAATTCTTGCCCATTTTCACCAATTTTGACATCAAGAATCATTCGAAACACATGAATGAGTTATCCCCATTAAAAACTGTTATGGGTACAACAACTAGACCCCTATTGGACCAAAACCCCTCAATCAATTTAACTTTTCATACACTTTTTTAAGGTGACAAGAGTTAGGTCGAAATTAGGGTTTTTCGAGCATAAAATCATGATTAGGTCTGATTATGGTAGAGTAATCATCAAAACATGTGTACCTTAAGCTTAGAACGAAGATCGAACGAGTTCTTGAGGGTTTGTAGGTTAACAATGGAGGTTTAAAGGTTTATGTGTGTGTGACGAGAGAAAGAAAGAGACGGGGAGGTGTTTATGTTCAAATCTTTCAAGGTTTGGCATAAATGCCCCCTGAGGTTTAACAATGTTTCTAATTTTCTTTTAAACTTTTCCTAAGGCAAACTAAGTTTCCCAAATTGCAAAACTAGTCCCTAAGGTTTAGTAAACAAGAAAAAGTCACACATTTTGCATTAATACCCCTATAAGATTAAACAAATAACATGTAAAGCCCGATTGAGTTAAAGTTAATTAACTCCCCTTTAATTATTCATCCAATATCATTAAAACCTTTTGTCTTATATAGGTGGTTTTGCTTGCTTCAAACAACCTATGTAATGTATTGTGGCGATGCTAGTATTATTGTAATAGCACATGAAACGCACATATACAAAATGACAATCATCGTATTATTCAAAACGTTCACTTCTTGTGAGTTTTGAAACAAGTATTCTCAAAGTTCACTCAGATGACAACTTAGTTGGTACTTCTTACAAAGTCAATGTCTTGTACCAAACATGTTTATCATGCTAGGAACATTGAACTTCGACCTGCTAGTAGTCTCATGTATATCTATTTTTAGTATTTGGATAATGGAACGTTAAGCAGTTGTATTAAACAATGAATTGATATACCTGGTATGATCGTCTTCATTTATACAACTGTGTTCTATATTAGCATGTTTAATTCCATGAATAATTTATTTATTCTAAATCGTCCATTGTCAGTTAATGATACGGGAGCATCATTGAAATAAGGCAAATGTGAGTGTTTTGGTCATATTCACATGGGATGAATATTAATGGATGATACCGCCAAACTCATATGTTTTTTATTGGATGAACATTAGACTGACCCAACCTACGAGTATTCACTACATGGATCGGCGTCAATAGTGAATCTCGTAAGTGGTTATGTCTCTCATCCTCAGACTTGAGATGCAAGTAGGTTTTGTGTGTGTGGAATGTCAATCTTTGATATGGTTTAACGTTGACCTATTGAAGGCTGCTATAAAGGCCATTTTCAAGAGGGATATGAAACACATAACGGACACGTGCAGTCAAAATAGGATTTGTTTCTCCATATGTTATGGAGTAAGATACTACTGGGCCCCTTGATGATTTGAACAGATGTATGTGTGGCCGCACCCAAATATAATTAAGATGATACTTGATTGATTTGGTAATCTAGATCAATGCCTATATCGAGAAACAGAATTATTAAACATTAGAATGACTAATGATCCATGTCAGATGTTCAAAATAGTATCTATAACAAAAGGATGATTGATACCTAAACCATTTAAAATGAGATGTTTAAGAAACTATCCTCATATGTCTCTAGGGGCATTGGCGTGTTGCTAGACGCTAACCTCTGCTGTTGGAGTATGCTCGTGTCATAATAAATAATTATATGGCTAGACACATGTGAGTCTATGGGGTCACACACATATACACTGAGGTACCATTTATATATCGTGTTTATTGTATTTACGGTATATAAATAATCCACGTAACACGGGATAACTATCGGGCTTCTAATAACTAAGTAAAGTACTTATTATATTGGACTTGAAAATCAAATGGGAGGCCCATTTGAGCCCTCATGGTGGCCGACCTATATGGAGGTCAAAGAGGGGATGAGATCAAATCTTTTGGTAAATTAATATGGAATATCTTGTAATTAATGTGATTGGTAAATTAATATGGGATATCTTCTTATTAATGTGATTACAAATTTACCAAATATGGCTCTCCTCCTCTCCTTATAAAAACACACGGCACATACACACCTTTGTGGGTTTTATGTGTTCTTGTTTTCTATCACTTTGTATCTAGATTATTCAAGGTGAATTCCATAGTTACGGGGTTAAGACTAGTATCAATTGGTATACAAGGAAGTGTAGTGTGGATACATCATAGAGGTGATCTCTATTGATCACTTGGTTTCATTTGGTGTTTCGTGTTAGGGTAAGGTCACGGTGGTAATCTACTAATCACCACTATAAAGGTATTACCTTTTCTTGTCTTTTCTTTGGTGATATATGACTTATAGATTCCGTTGATAGGTGCTTGTTCGCTGCGTTTAATGTTGTTTTATCTGTTATTCATTAATTTCAGACCTATAATTTTAGGGTTTGTAGACCCGAAATAATGTCTTCGAACGTAAATTTGCACAAGTAGAATGTCCTTTTGCGTATCTCCCTTAGAATGAGTAGGTGTTCAATTATCCTTTAGTAAAACCTATGGACAATCAGAAAATTTGAGTGTATCATCATACCAGGCTCTGGAGCAGCTTTAATTCATATAGAGCTTTCCTTAAGCGGTAAAACCCTTTTCTGGCATGATAGGGATCAAGAACTATCTGGTTGCGCGCAAATATAACTCCTCCTTCAGTGGACCATTAGAATTTCCGTTTACGTCCATCTGTTAGATGGAAAAGACGTGTATGCACATAGGCGACAAAAATACCGAACAGCTTTAAGATGCAACTGGAGAAAATGATTCCTCGAAGCAATTCCAATCTTCCTGAGCATATCTTAACTACAAGTCGTGCCTTATTGCGAATGACAGTTTGATCTTCATTCTTTTTATTCTTTCATAACCACTTTAGCTTGATTACAGTCTTGCCAAGGGTTTGTCAACAAGTTTCCAGACTTGTAGTCTGTCAAACTGATGAAGCTCTTCCTGCATTGCTTCTATCCATGCAGAATCAGCCATTGCCTCCTTAATGTTTTTTGGTTCAGCAGTACTCACGGTGAGCGCGAACATACACATTTCAGGATCTATTGCAAGTTGTCGTCTTGTTTGCACTGGCTTGGATGGATTTCCACGAACTTGTTCTAGCGGGTGATCTTTGGTCCATCGGTGTTAGATTGATGAGGTGGTAGAATGTTGCATATTTTGAATTATCCACATTCGTGAGGAATACTCAGAAGTTTTTATACGGTGTATAGAATGGGTTAACAAACTCATATTGTTGAAAATGTGCATCTGCTGCTTGATTATCGATGTTTTCCTTAGCATTAACATTTGTAGTTGGAGTTGTTGGTTCTGTTGAAGATTGAATATTCGTTGTAGGTCGTGTGTCTTGTTGTTTAGAATTGTTGGTGAGAGAAGAAGACTTGTTGACACTTGATGTACCTGTAGTGAAAAATTCATCATACAAAGGACCGAATAGAAGATCCAACTCTTGTTGAGATGGAGCTGTTGTATCTGCTGATGGAGAAACATTTTGTATTTTTGGTGTTGTGCCAGAGTTGTCATAATCTGACGCCTTTTCTCATTGGGGAACGAGGCCTGAAGTGTTATTATCAACATACGTCTCACAACAAGCTTTTAATAAGCTGTTTTACCACTAAAAAGATAAACTTAATAAGCTACGAAAATAGAACAACGATAAGATGCTTAATTATGCTATATTTGATTTTAGAAGAAGAGACACTTTTGATGACTAAAGAAGCAAAACTAAAAAACTAAAGACAATAGATAAATTTGGCCACGTTTTTGTTTCTTTTGAGCCCCAAATGCAAGTTATTGTTGAAGCCCAAACAAAAAAGTAAGTCACTCTTTTTGTTTTCAAAACAGTAACAATGAAAGTAAGCTAGTGATGGGGTTTTTTTAACTTATTATCAGATTATCACTAAAGAATAAAAAAGCGTTTTGAAAAAAAACCCAGCCATAAAGCCGTAACCCAATAAGCTAAAACTACTTAACCACTACTTATCCTAAACACGTGGCTGTGATACCAATTGTCGAAACCCGAAACCACTTTCACTTCACCATATTAACCAAGAAAATAGATAAGAGGAAAATGAAGAAGAGTAGAGAGAAAAAGTAGAGAGAAGAAAAAGAGAATGGTTGATTTCTAGCAAATGAGTGAAATACAAATGAGAACCAACACCCTCTCCACACCTGGAGAGGGGTATTTATACTTCCTATGGGCCGACTTTCATTAAGCCTTATGGGCCGAGTAGGTTTGTTTCTTAGGCCGGGCTCGAGATAACTTGGGCTTAAGCCCGCAACGCATCTAATATTAGATTAAATAACGAGCCCATTTACCCTTTCTAACCTATTACAACATATAATTAAGTAAAGACCGAGCTTCCATGTTTCGTAGGGTGCGGTCGATCTTCCTGTTGATCAATATTTTGAGGCAACAACAAGGATAAGAACTTTTACGAAGCCGCCAATACTTGGAAGGGAAATCCAAACGTTAACTGGGCATACGCCCATACATTTACCAGCCCACAGAACGGCTCATTCTTTACCTACTCATCTAGTTACCAAACGAAGCTTGAGAAGGCACTAATTGATTTTGACTCTCATCAAGAGAAAAGACTATCCAGCCTAAGGACTCAACTTGGACAGCAGCAAGACGACATGATTAGTAAAATTAATCTTTTGTGGAAAGCCGTTTCTGAAAAGCTTGATGACGCTCCCATTCGTGACACTGCAGGAAACCCCGCAGCTCAAATGAATTTCACGTCTACTAACGACCCCACAAGAGAGGAGCTTCGAGGCAAGGGAATCAAAAGCCCATCAAAGTTACTCTCCCTAAAATATCTGTCTCAGTCATCCTTAGCAGAACAAAATAGAAACCCTTCATCCCCAAAACGTGTTCACTTCGTTAATTCAATCGTTATTCTAAATAAGGAAGATGAAGCTAAGGAAGAGGGAAATGTGAAGACTAGTACAACCGAGTACGAGGATCACGAGATGACTGTGGAAAGCGAGGAGGAATTCGAGGAAGAAACTAAAGATGAAATCGAAGAAGAAGAGGAAGATAGCCCAAAACACTTTGACACTTTCCCCACTATGAAAGAATTAAGGTATCACGAATGGCTCTTGAAAAACCCTCGACCCCCATGGGTAAAGGCCAAGGTTAGAACCGGGAACTTGAATAACGTTAAATTTTCTTGCATGATTGGCCACTTCGACAAGAAGCAAGCCTATCTAGATATGGAATCCCCAATCAATGTAATGTCTAGGCTTCATTATAATTGGATCATGAGCAAAAGGTTGGGGCCAATTTACTTCTCAAATCATCTCATTCTTCATTCTAAATCATCTATAACACACACATCTCATCTTTGATCAAGAATAGTGGTTAGAAAAGTTGTTCTAGTAGAATTGTTGAAGAATCACCTTATTCTTTTTTCATATTCCGGGTTATAATCAAAGGAAGTTGTTGTTTGATCTCAGAAGGTTGTGTTAAGAAGTTGTTATCGTGGTTATAGTTGAATTTCCAAGTTATTATAATATCATTCTAAGGAAAGTTCTTGTAGCAGTGAACTATTTTGCTATTGAGTTTGGTATAAACACGTTTCCCTACTTTTATATTATGAATTCTGAATTGCTCATGCTTGTTATGTGTTTTGAATTGATGAATATGGAGTAGTTTAACATGTTTGTTTGGAGATCATGAGGGAATTATAGATTAAACTTGGATAAACTAGAGAATTTTGGAAATTATCAATATGAACTTGATGTTTTTACACTTGGACTTATTAATCATCATTTGATCATCATTCTAGTCCGGATATAGGTCGAAAGACTCCGGCTAAATGCTTGATTTCCAAGTTGTTTGTCTATGACAACTAGATGTTAGCCTTGTGAGGATTGGCTAACAAAATGATCATTAACCAAGGGTAAAATGGTTTAACGCTTAACCTCATGTCTAACGAACTTGGTTAAGAAAGTCCATATTCTTATTTTCCAAACTTGAATTGAACTTAAAGCATTTTTGTAATCAAAAGTAAAGGCCAAAAGGATTTTTGATTATAATAAATAGATAATCGTTTTAGTAAACTACTCGTTTCTTTAATCGATTATACTTTAATTCTTGAACCCGTTATCCATCCAAGTTTATCCATATTTGTTCTCGTTCCCCTAAACAAATATCATTTTACATCTTGAAGTACCTTGAAATCTTTAGATAATGACAGTCTATAAGATTACCCTTTTTGTAATATAATCGACTCTTTTTAGAATACCCAATCCTATGGAACGACCTTGTCTTACCCTAAACCTATACTATAAACGGGGGTTTATACTTTACTTGTATATTAGTTGGAAATTGGATAAAACTAGTATTATAAATTTAAAGCTTTAATAACACATAAGAAACCAACGGGTAGAATTGATGAGGTGTTATTTTATACACTATTTCGGGGTTATTTAACCCTCTAAATCATGCAAATATGCCCAGATTATGTGCTTAATCATTTGTTTTTAGGTTTTTAGCACTTGGATGGCATTTGGAACGTGACTTGGGCTCATTTGGAGAAGAAATGGACAAGACTACGACTCTACACCAAGAACCATGAAGAATTATTCACTCAGAGTCTGGAGACGGCGTCGCAACCATAAAGCGAGGGCGTCATGACATTCATGGTAACAGCGTCAGAGATTCAGTGACAGCGTCAGGACGTGGCCGACTTAAAGTGGATCTAGAACCATCTACGTGGCGACGGCGTCAAGAGTACAAAGCGACGCCGTCGCAACGATATCTCTATATATACAAAACCGATTTTAGGGTTTTAAGGGTGGAACTTTGTATAAATTTAGGGAGATGAACCCTATCTTTTGTAGCAGCTTCATAGGTCGTTTTAGGGCCTCAAAACCCTATTGTACTACCTTGGATCCATGTTTTAATTCAAGTAAGGTTATTTATCATTAATCATTCAAAATGTCTATGTGTTGTATGATTGATTTATCTTCTTGCTTTTATTATAACATGCAAGGCTAAACCCTTTTTTTTAGTATTTACTTATGATTGCATGAAACTTATTTTGTACATCTTTTTAATATTTCTTCTTGTAATGGATGTGCATGTTAGGCTTTAAAAAACTAGCCATAAGATATTAAATTGGCATAGACGTCTAGGGAAACGCGAGTATGTAGAAAGGATACCATCGGTAACAGTCTTCATACTACCTTACCCCTAATATGATTGATCACTCTTAAGTTATTTTAATTTCATGTGATATGCTCTTAGGGGCCTTGTAATAGTCTTCATACTACCTTACTTGTGTGTTGCCTTAACGGAATATTACGTAGACGGCGGTCATGTAATTCGTTCATGACTTAGAAAATACTTACACAGAACATCACAAGTGTGACAAAGCAACAGGATTAAGAGAAGCAAACTAAGGAGTAATGCATGATTAAGTAAATACATTCGTTTATCACCAAAGTAGTTTAGATTTATATTTAGTTTAACTAGTTAAAACAAACCAAACCTCTCAAACCATGATTTTACCTACTTTCATAAATATAAAATACAAAAAGAATCATCTCTTAAGCCTGTAGACCTCTGTTAGATTCTGTTCAAGCCTTCTCAACCTATTCCCTTGAAGAACGATAACAACCCTCGAGTCTTGCCTATACTACACTGCAATGATTAGGTACACTGCCTAGGGAGTTGTAAAACTCTTTTGCGAGTCTTATGACAACCGCATCAAAGTTTTTGGCGTCGTTTCCGAGGAATAGTTAGGTATTAAACCGTGTTTATCTTAGGTCTACTCGCTTGAATCCTTTCAAGTGGGATTTTATTTTCAGTATATTAGCTTTCTGGTAGTCTATCTTTTCTTCGTTTTATTTGTTTTGTAAATTATTTTTATTGACCTTTAT
>BQNB010186735.1:0-10055 GCA_026074375.1 Tanacetum coccineum
AAGTACAAAATAAGTTTAGGGTATAATGCTGTCCTACCTCCCTATACAGGAAACTTTATGCCTCAAAAACCTGATTTGTCATTCTTTGGTCTAGAGGAGTTTGTAAATGAGCCTATGTAGTTGAGACTAGTGAAGCTAAGGATAGTGCAGACAAGCCTAAGGTAGTTAGGAAGAATAATGGTGCTCTAATTATTGAGGATTGGTTGTTTGATAGCGAGGAAGAAGATGTGCCTCAGGCTAAGATTCAAAAGAAAACAGTTAAACCTAGTTTTGCTAAAATAGAGTTTGTTAAATCTAAAGAGCAAGTAAAATCTCCTAGGAAAACAACTGTTAAACAAGGTAATCAAAATAGACAGAACACACATAGTCCTAGAGGAAACCAAAGAAATTAGAATTACATGATGTCTCAAAGATTAGGAAGTAATTTTGAGATAATTAACAAAGCTTGTTATGTATGTGGAAGTTTTGATCACCTGCAGTATGATTGTGATAACCATCAGAGACAGTTTAATAATAAAAAGATGGTAAAACCAGTGTGGAACTATACTCAAAGGGTGAATCACCAAATTTTTTCTAGAATGACTCACCCTAGTCCTAAAAGGAACATGGTTCCAAAAGCAGTATTAATGAGGTCAGGCCTAGTATCACTTACTACTGCTAGACCAGTTAATACTGCTCAACCCAAAACAACAGTGAATAGTGCAAGACCAATGACAAATGTTTTTAATAAAGCACATTCAACTGTTAGAAGGCCCATTAACAACAAAACAGCAACTAAAAACAGTAATTTTAATCAGAGGGTTAATACTGTTAGTGGTAAGAATGTTAATACTGCTAGGCCAAAAGCAGTAGTTAATGTTGCTAGACCAAAAGCAGTACTTAATGCTGTTAAGGGAAACCAGGTTAATGTTGTTAAGGCCTCAGCTTGTTGGGTTTGGAAACCAAAGACTAAAGTAATAGACCATGTTTCCAAACACAACAGTGCATCAATGAAATTTAAAAGATTTGATTATGTTGATGCACAAGGCAGATCCAAGTCAGTAATGGCTTGGGTCCCCAAAAGAGACTGATTTTCTTACCTTATGTGCAGGGCAATCCACAACAAGATTTGGAGGATAAAGGAGTGATTGACAGTGGATGCTCAAGGCACATGACAAGGAACATGTCCTATCTTACTGACTTTGAAGAAATTGATGGAGGATATGTTGCCTTTGGAGGTAACCCCAAAGGAGGAAAACTCACAGGTGGAGGTACAATCAAAACTGGTAATTTAGATTTTAAGAATGTGTATTTTGTAAGAGAATTACAGTTTAACCTCTTTAGTGTCTCACAAATGTGTGACAAAAAGAATAGTGTTCTCTTTAATGACACTGAATGTATTGTTTTATCTCCAAACTTTAAGTTAACTAATGAAAGTCATGTTTTACTTAAAGTTCCTAGAAAGAACAATATGTATAGTGTTGATTTAAAAAATATTGTTCCTAAAGGAGGTCTAACTTGTCTGTTTGCAAAAGCCACGTCTAATGAATCTAAACTTTGGCATAGGAGACTTGGACACATAAATTTCAAAACTATGAATAAACTGATTAAGGGAAATCTTGTAAGAGGTTTACCTTTAAAACTTTTTGAAATTAATCAAACTTGTGTTGCTTGTCAAAAGGGAAAGAAACATAGAGCTTCTTGTAAGTCTAAAACAGTAAGTTTAATCAGCCAACTTTTACATATGTTGCACATGGATTTGTTTGGTCCAACATTTGTAAAAAGCTTAATGAAAAGATGTATTGCCTAGTTGTCACAGATGATTACAGTAGATTTAGTTGGGTTTTCTTTCTAGCTACTAAGGATGAGACTAGTGGCATTCTTAAGTCCTTTATAACTGGAGTATAAAATCTAATAGATCAAAGGGTTAAGGTAATTAGGTGTGACAATGGAACTGTGTTCAAGAATATGAATTAGTTTTGTGAGAGAAAAGGTATTAAGAGAGAATTTAGTGTAGGTAGAACTCCTCAACAAAATGGAGTAGCTGAGAGAAAAAATAGAACACTAATTAAGGCTGCTAGGACAATGCTAGCTGATTCTAAGCTACCTACTCCTTTTTAGGCTGAAGCAGTTAATATTGCTTGCTATGTGCAAAATAGGGTTTTAGTAACTAAGCCTCATAACAAGACCCATTATGAACTTTTTCTTGGTAGAAAACCAGCTTTAGGTTTTATGAGACCATTTAGGTGTCATGTTACAATTCACAATACCATAGATCACATAGGAAAGTTTGATGGTAAGGCTTATGAAGGAATCTTTGTTGGGTACTCAATCAATAGTAAAGCATTTAGAGTATTCAATAGTAGAACTAGGATAGTTGAAGAGAACCTGCATGTCTAGTTTAGTGAGAATACACCTAATATTGCAGGAAGTAGACCAAATTGGCTTTTCGATATTGATGCACTAACAAAGTCAATGAATTATAAGCCAGTTGTTGCATGAAATTAGTCTAGTGGTAATGCATGTACAAAAGCATGTGATCATGCAGGTAACGCTAGAATGGAGACAGTACCTGGCAAAGATTATATATCGCTACCATTGTAGCTTGCTGGTCCACTATCCTCTCAAGATTCAAAGAGTTCTCTTGATGCTGGATTCAAACCTTTAAGTGATGGTGAAAAGAAGGTTAATGGTGATCCAAGTAAAGAGGATGAAAGATACGATCAAAAGAAGGATGATAATGTTAACAGCACTAACAATATTAATACTGCTATTGATGGAAACAGTACTAACAATGTTAATGTTGTTAGTTCAACTGTTAATGCTGCTGGCATAGAAGTTAATGTTGTTGGTGCAAAAACAAGCATTAGATGATCCAAATATGCCTAAATTGGAAGATATTGTCTATTCAGATGATGATAAAGATGTTGGTACAGAGGCTGACATGAACAATTTAGATGCATTTATGCCTGTCAGTCCTATTCCAACTACAAGAGTACACAAAGATAATCCAGTTGAACAAATTATTGGAGACTTGAATTTAGCACCTCAAACAAGAAGAATGACAAAGAATTTGGAAGAACATGGTTTGTTTAGTTTAGTTCAGCAAAGAACAAATCAAAAGATGAAAGAGGAATTGTGATTAAAAATAAAGCAAGATTGGTTGATCAAGGGTGCACACAAGAAGAAGGGATTGACTATGATGAATTCTTTGCCCCTGTTGCCAGAATTGAAGCAATTAGGCTATTCTTAGCCTATACCTCATTTAAAGACTTTGTGGTGTACCAGATGGATGTCAAGAGTGCTTTTCTTTATGGTAAGATTGAAGAGGAAGTCTATGTTTGTCAACCACTAGGATTTGAAGATCCAGACTTTCCTGACAGAGTATACAAAGTAGAAAAGACACTTTATGGACTGCATCAAGCTCCTAGAGCTTGGTATGAAACCTTGTCAACTTATTTGTTAGACAATGGGTTTCAGAGAGGAAAGATAGACAAAACTTTGTTTATTAGAAGGGACAAAGGTGATATTCTGTTAGTTCAAGTGTATGTAGATGATATCATTTTTGGCTCTATAAAGAAGTCATTATGCACTGAATTTAAGAAGATGATACATAAGAAGTTTCAGATGATTTCTATGGGTGAACTCACATTCTTCTTAGGACTGTAAGTAAAGCAGAAGGAAGATGGGATTTTTATCAGTCAAGACAAGTATGTGACTGAGATTTTGAAGAAATTTGGTTTTACTGATGTCAAGACAGCAAGCACACCTATGGAAACTCAAAAGCCTTTGCTCAAGGATGAAGATGGTGAAGAAGTGGATGTTCATTTATATAGATCAATGATTGGTTCATTGATGTATCTTACTTCTTCAAGACCTGATATTATGTTTATAGTGTGTGCCTGTGCAAGATACCAAGTCAACCCAAAAGTATCACATCTTCATGCTGTGAAAAGAATTTTTAGATACTTAAAAGGTCAACCTAAATTGGGCCTTTGGTATCCAAAAGATTCACCTTTTGATTTGGTAGCATACACTGATAGTGATTATGCTGGAGCATAAAGACTGTGGTTGATTTCATAAAGAGCGTGCTCAATTCCTTGGGTGTAGATTGATTTCATGGCAGTACAAGAAGCAGACTGTGGTTGCTAATTTTACAAGAGAAGCTGAATATGTAGCTGCTTCAAGTTGCTGTGGCTAAGTGCTTTGGATTCAAAATTAATTGCTTGATTATGGGTATAACTTTATGCATACAAAGATCTATATTGATAATGAGAGTACTATATGCATAGTTAAGAACCCTGTTTTTTATTAAAAAACAAAGCACATTGAGATTAGACATCACTTTATCAGAGATTCCAATGAAAAGAAGCTAATTCAAATGATCAAGATTCATACTAACAAGAATGTTGCAGACTTACTTACAAAAGCATTTGATTTAAGTAGATTTCAATATTTGATTGCCAGTATTGGAATGCTCAATCTTTAAATTCTTGATTATGAAAATGGTGAGGTAAACAAAATTGAGAGAGTTGGTGAGAAGAAAAATAGAAAGAGAGTTGTGTAAAATAAAAATAGATAGAGTGATTTGGTGAGTAAAAGAATTGAGAGAATTTATGAGCTGAAAAACAAAAAGAGAGTTGAATATAGCAAAAACAGACAAAGAGAATTGTGAGCTAAAAGAATTGAGAGAAATCAAAAACAGACAAAGAGAATTATGAGCTAAAAGAATTGAGAGAAATCAAAAACAGACAGAGAGATTTTATGAGCTAAAATATTAATTTGATCATGGAAAAGCTGATTAGAAAGGAATTGAAGTTAATGCGGGGGGCGGGGGGGGGGGGGGGGGGGGGCGGGGGTGGGGGGGGCGGGGGGGTGGGGAGGGGGGGGGGGGGGGGAGGTGGGGGGGGTGGCGGGGGGGGGGGGGGGGGGGGGGGGGGGGGGGGGGGTGGGGGGGGGAGTGATTTGGTGAGAAAAAGAATTAAGAGAAGTGGTGAGTTGAAAAATAGAAAGAGAGCTGTGTGAAATAAAAACAAACAGAGTGATTTGGTGAGTAAAAGAATTGAGAAAATTAAGTGAGGTAAAAACAAAAAGAGAGTTATGTGATATAAAAACAGACAGAGTGTTTGGGTGAGCTAAAGAATTAAGAGAATAAAGTGAGCTGGTTGAAAGTTAATGCTGCTAGACATAAACTTAATACCGCTGGTAAAAGTTAATGCTGCTAGGCATAACTTACAACTGCTGTGAATGCTAATGCTGTTGAGGGTACTTTCATAAATACTTCGATTAAGGGTTTCATTCAATCATTCGATCGATTTCATACTTTCATGTACTCTCTAATCACAAACCCTAACTTAGTTTCATCATTAATCATCAAAACCCAACACAATGACGACCTTACAGTTTGCTGATACTCACAATTTAGTCGCGTTTTTGGCTAAACCCACTGAAAGTGAAGGGTTTGAACAAATTGTTGATTTTCTGAATGCACACACCATAAAGTATGCTTTAAGCGTTAATCCCACTATATATACTTCGTGCATTGAACAATTTTGGGCTACTGTAAAGGTGAAAACTGTCAATAGGGAAGTGCAGTTACAAGCCCTAGTAGATGGAAAGAAGATTATCATCACTGAGTCAATTGTGAGAACAGATCTTTAACTAGAAGATGCTGAAGGTGTTGAATGTCTGCCAAATGCTACCATTTTTGAAGAACTTACAAGGATGGGGTATGAAAAACTTTTTCAGAAGCTTACATTCTATAAGGCATTCTTTTCCCCTCAATGGAAATTCCTTATTTATACTATTTTGCAATGCCTAAGTGCTAAGACTACTGCATGGAATGAATTTAGTAGCACTATGGCTTTTGTAATTATCTGTTTAGCCACAAACCAAAAGTTTAACTTTTCCAAGTATATTTTTGAAAGCATGGTGAAGAACTTGGATAATATTGGTAAATTCTTGATGTATCCAAGGTTTATACTAGTCTTTTTGGATAATCAACTAGAAGAGATGGCAGCTCACAACAGGATTTATGTTACACCCTCTCACACAAAGAAGATTTTTGCTAACATGAGAAGGCAAGGAAAAGACTTTTCTGGTAGAGTAACACCATTATTTCCAACAATGGTGGTACAAGCTCTAGAAGAAATGGGTGAAGGTTCAGCAATGCTAACTAATCCTCGTCACACACCCATCATTACTCAACCTTCATCATCTCAACCCCAAAGGAAACAAGAATCAAAAAGGCCAAAGAGAAAGGACACTGAGATTCCTCAGTCTATTGTTCCTAGTGATCCTACAAATGTAGCAGGGGAGGCTGTCAATGAGGAGCCTAGTATGCAACTTAAGGAATTGATGGATTTTTGTACCAAATTGCAACAAAGAGTGCTTGACCTGGAGAATACAAAGACTGCTCAAGCTCAGGAAATTACAAGTTTGAAACTAAGAGTCAAGAGGTTAGAGAAGAAAAGAGGGTCAAGAACTCATAAGTTCAAAAGATTATATAAGATTGGTAGATCTACAAGAGTAGTTTCCTCTAATAAAGCTAGTTTAGGTGATCAGGAGGATGCATCCAAACAGGGGAGGAAAATTAATGATATTGATAAAGATGCAGAGATTACATTGGTTGATAAAACTCAGTGGGGGCATGATGATGATCTGATGTTTGATACAAGTGTTCTTAATGATGAAGAAGTGTTTGCAGGACAGGATATGGCTGAAAAGGAAGTTAGTACTGCTGATCCAGTTACTACTGCTGGTGAAGTAGTTACTACTGCTAATGTTGCTGTTAGTACTGTTAGTACAATTCTAGTTAGTGCTGCTACTACAATAACTGAAGATGAAATAATTTTGCCTCAAGCACTGGCAGAATTGAAAAGTGTAAAATCTAAAGTTACTACTGCTACAACAACAGCTACTAAAGGAATTCTTCTTCAAGATCCAAGTGAATCAATAACAACAACAACAACAATTCCTTCAAAAGACAAGGGTAAAGGTATAATGGTTGAAGAACCTTTAAAGATGAAGAAGAAAGATCAAATCAGCTTTGCTGAACAAGAAGCTATAAGATTACAAGCTGAATTTAATGAGGAAGTGAGGCTTGCAAGGGAAAAAGATAAAGCCAATATAGCCTTGATTGAAGAATGAAATGATATTCAAGCAAAGATTGATGCTGATTATCAACTGGCTCAAAGACTGCAAGCAAAAGAACCAGAAGAGTTAAGTATTGAAGAGAAGTCAAAGTTGTTTGTACAACTCTTAGAAGCAAGAAAGAAACACTTTGCTGCAACAAGAGCAGAAGAAAAGAGGAACAGGCCACCAATAAAAGCTCAACAAAGGAGTATTATGTGTACATACCTAAAGAATATGGCAGGCTGGAAGCCTAAAGACTTAAAGAATAAGTCCTTTGCCAATATTCAAGAATTATTTGACAAAGCTATGAAAAGGGTAAACACATTTGTAGACATGGACACAGAATTGGTAGAAGGTAGTGAAATAAAAGCAGAAGGTAGTGAGACAAGAGAAGAAAGCAGTTCAAAGAGAGCAGGAGATGAGCTAGAACAAGAGAAAGCAAAGAAGCAGAAGGTGGATGATGATTAGGAAGCAGCTAAGATGAAAGAGCTCATGAAAATTATTCCTAATGAAGAGGAAGTAGCAGTTGATGTTGTACCTTTAGCTACTAAGCCTCTAAGCATTGTTGACTACAAGATTCTTAAAGAAGGAAAGATCAGCTACTATTAAATTATAAGAGTTGATGGAAGTTTAAAGAGGTACTCAGCCTTTATTCAGATGCTTAGAAGCTTTGACAGGAAAGATTTGGAAACTCTGTGGAAATTAGTTAAAGCTAAGCATGGGTATACAAGACTAGAAGAGGGCTATGAAAGAGTGCTATGGGGTGATCTAAAGACAATGTTTGAACACCCTGTAGAAGTTCTAGTGTGGAGGAATGTACAAGGAAACAAAGTGTTAGTTTAGAAGCTATTTAATTCCTATGGAGTACACTTTATGAGGTTTCAAAGCCTATATGTCTTTATGTTGGTAGAGAAGAGAAGTGTTTAGAAGCATCCTCCTGGTGATCATAAAGCTTTTAATGAAGAAACTTGATGATTTTGAAGATAAATATCAAGTTTAGGGGAGGATTGTTGGGATTAAAAGACTTCTTGATGATTTTAGAGTTACTGATGCTCAGGTTAGAGTTACTATTGCTAAGCATAAATTAGTGATGTTAGTAATCTTAATGAAAAATATGCTAAGTAGTTAGTATTGCTAGTTACTACTGCTAGTGTAAGTTACTACTGCTAGTGTATGTTACTACTGCTAGTTACTACTGGGAGTATAACTTAGTACTGCTGATGAAGATTGAAAAAAACTTTCTAAGTAGTTAATAATGCTTGTACTCAGTTAATGCTGTTGGTACAAAAGTTACTATTGTTGGTGTTGAAAGTTAATGTTGTTGTTATAAGTTACTACTGCTGAAAGATTACAACTGTTAGAAGAGTTTATGCTGATAGAGAAAAGATCAAAGACTTATCAGAGAAAGAATAAAGATTGATTGATGATCAAGATTACTTAGTTGATAAGGATTGTTATTTATAGAATAGATCTTAGAGAATTATAACAACCCATAATTTTCATCAATGTAATTATCCATCTATTAAAATAGATGTACTATAATATCCATCTATTAAATTAGATGCACTTTATATATCACCTTTTTACAGGGAAATTTATGCTTTATCTCATTATGCAACGTAACTTGCATCTCTAAAGTAAACGAGCTCACACAACCTCTACCAATGCCATCTATATCTATGTTTATATCATGTAAACATCCTAATATGTTAAGTCTATATCTTAATATCATTTTTACCAAGTACATTATTCATTTAATGTACTTTTCAAAACGTTATATCAAAACAAGCATTAAAACTTAACGTTTACATCAAACCCCTAATTATATGTAATATATACATATAAAATGAATGTACAAGTATCAATACACAAAATTTGAATATCTTTTCCCTCCTGAATCAAGTTACAACTTTCTAAAGCTCAATGATGCAAGAAAGTCAAACTAGGTCATTTTACCTCTAAATTCATTCTAGTTTCTTACTACCACTTTAGCACAAGGTACAAGCACTTAATGCATGACTTCTAAACCATAAACTTAAACCCAAATTCATTCTAAAACCCTAATCTAAAACCCTAAACCTTAAACGAAACCCTAAAACCCTAATTTCACTTTAAACCTAAAACTAAACCCTAAACCTTAAACGAAACCCTAAAACCCTAATTTCACTTTAAACCTAAAACTAAACCCTAAACCTTAAAACTAAGCCCTACACCTTAATCCTAAACCCTAAACCTTAATCCTAAACCCTAATACTAACACTAATCTTAATCCTAAACCCTAATATATCCCTAATCCTAACCCTAATCTATGAATTAAAACCAAAAATCCTAACCCAAAACCCTAAACCAAACCCGGCACGCTTTTCTTTCTTTTTGACCCATTTTTAAGCTATCAAACATCTCAAGCACCTCTATGACATCACCACCACATCACCAAGCAGCCACCCTAGCACCTTATAAGCACCTTATTCGCCTCCCTTGGCCACCAAGTTGTAAAATCACCTCCTTGTCACCCTATATATGCCACGGCTTCACCACCACCCCACAACTCACCATAGCTATTTTTATAGCTCAACCTACTCACCATCTAGCCTCCCTTAGTTACCTCATCTAGCTAGGACACTAAACAAACAAGAAAACTTGGGCATAAAGGCTTTCCAAGCACTATATAAGCCAAAACATACACCCTGTTTCAATCATACCTCAAATTTCATCAAATACAACAATGGAGTCTTAAATCAGACCAAGGAGGATCAAGTGAAGTTCCTAAGTTCAGAATAGAAGCCAAGAATTAAGAAAAAATGAGCCCTTGAAGTCATTACTAAGCGTACGAACCCGAAAACCCCATTTTGACCAATTTTAGTTCAAGTAAGCTCAAATTCTTGTTCAATAAGCTCATAATCTGTATTAGAACTATCATAAGATCCTATATGAACTCTTGT
>BQNB010186737.1:0-12102 GCA_026074375.1 Tanacetum coccineum
TTATAAATACTGAAAAATGTGTTCACATGTGTGTTATAACGTTAATATAAAATCATGAAAATAAGTGTGGATATATGTTTTAATTTGTGGATATGTGTTTAGATTACATATGTGTTTGCTAGTTGTTCATAATAAAACATAATAATAAATGTTTGTAATTTCAGGTATTAACATTTTTTTAAAAGATCGGGATTTATTAGCAATATAAAGCGTGTACACATGTCTTCAACAAATATATGATTTCTAAAGAAAACTTGATCATGATAAAGAAAACTTGATCATGATAAAGATGTTCGTGGAAGAGTACACATATGTTCTTGGAAGAGTGCACATATGTTTTGGAAGGGGTGCTCGTATGTTTGAATTTGATGAGAAAGTGAAGAGTGCACATATGATCTTGGAAGAGTGCACATATGTTTTTCGAAGAGTGCACACATGTTTTTGAACAACATGGATATATTTGGATTTATATTTCTAATGTATTTCATTTGATATCAAATTTTGTTTATGTATTTATGTTTTTGGTTTGTTATTTGTATTTGAAATGTATTTCATTTGATATCTATTTTTGTCTATATTTTGTGTTATAAATTTTAAAGATTAAAGAATGTGCACAAGAAACATATGTGTAATTACCATATTAAGTTAAAAATCTAAACTTGAAACATGGAATTTACAATATTAAAAAAAACATATATGCACTCATTTTTTTCTTTTGAAAACAGTATATACTAAAAAAAAAAATTAAAAAAATAATTCTGAAAATTAAAAGGTTTTTAAAAAACATTTTTTAATTAAAAATTCAAAAAAAGTCAAAATGTGTTTTGACTATTATACCCTTAAATTAAATAAAAAAATAATGATACTAAATTCTAATTGGTTTAAAGTGGTTCTGTAGGTTCTGTAAAAAATATTCGTGTAGCCTTTAATTGGAGTTGTTAATTCTTTATTTGTTTGTAGAAAACTGTTATTGTTTTTAGGGAGAATTTCATATATACTCAATGAAACTTCATAAATTACATATTTTTTCAAAACACAAGTTTTTAATGCATAATGTACAATGAAATTGAAGCATGTTTGAGGAAATATGTAAATATTAAAGTTTTTTTAAGGATACATGTAAATGCCCTTTGTTTTTATTGGTCTACACCAAGAAACTATCGAGCTGAGTATAGAGATCAGGAGGCGGGGAGCACTGGTGGATTGGGGAACATTGATTTGGGGGTTCAGTAGGAGTGCTAACCCAAATTATCAGTAAGGATGCTCATATTACCAAAATCCAAAATAACTAATCCTATAACTGATTAGCAAATCCGAACGACCCAATTCTTTGGAAAATAAATAATGGCCCAACTCGTCAAACAAATTGCCCAGTGAACATAAGTCCAGCCAAACGAATACTAACAAAAACTAACCAATCAAAACAAAACCAAACAAACTCAAACAAACGAAGGGAAAGCTTTATTCAAATTATCAAACCAAATTTAAAGATACCAATACAAAATTCTAATTCAAAAAAGTACCAAACAATAATTCAAAATGTACAAAGAAAACTTAATCCTATCAATCCCTATTTTATAGACTAAACAAACCATGATAAGATATGTTTCCAATTCTAAACAAACGTGTGATCAAGTCCATCACAATTACAAAATTTATCAAACAAGCCTTAAAGTGTAAGTCACTTTCTAACATGTTATAAACGAACAACACGTTTTTTTATAGGTTAGTGTTTTGTAACAAAACCCGTATATTAACATAAAAAAAACATGGATAATTAATTGACTATCCTTATTCAACTCAAACACGTACCACGTCATAGTCATATGTGCATTTCGTGTCGGGCTTCTATAAAACATTTCATCCTGCGTCGATGTAATAAACAATCAACACTTTGCAAGTTAGCCTGGCTAATAAATATAAGGCCTGTGACGGTACTATAAACTACAGAGCTTAATAACCAACATGTTTTAAAGGCCCAGAGTATAGAAAATTAAAAAGACCAACAAATTGGTTAATAGGCCGAACCGCCGAATAGGGGTGACCAGAAAAACCGAAAAAACCAAAAATCGAAACCAAACAAAACCGAAAACAACTGAATTGAACTAATAACCAAACCGAACTTGCCAAAATCGAACCGAACCGAACTATAAACTCAGTTTTCGGTTGAATATAGGGTTTGACAATCTGAACCGAAAATAAAAACCAAAAATCGAATTTATATAATATATATATATATTTTATATGTTATATATAATATAAAAGAGCTTTTAAATTTTATCCTAATATAAAAAAACATTTTATTCATGTTTAAAATAATTGTTTTTGTGCAAATAAGACGTAATTATTAGTATTTTTAATAAATTGTGTAATTCGGGTTATTCGGATCAACAAGAAAACCGAACCGAATTCAAATTTGGTTTTCGATTCGATTTAGTTTTAGGGTTGACTCAAAAAAAAATTAACTGAACTAACCGAACCGAACAACCCAATAACCAAACCGATCAACACCCTAGCCGAAGTAAGGCCTAACGTGCTTAGCTAATTTTATTGATGCCCTTTTTCTTGTTTTCATTGATCAAAAAAATCTGTGAAAAACAGCACATAAAAAGATATGTTCACAAAAATGGAAAATAAGGTGAGAATTGCAATCATACATAATCATTTGCAAAATCAGAGCATTCCCTATAACCAAATGAAAGTGAAAAATGAAGCTAAATTGATCAAATGAAGCAATTTTTAGTTATTAAATAAATATGTAGTAAAAAGCAGGTTGTCCGGTAATGAAAAAACTTAACAAATAAAAAAATAATTAATTGCGAGATAGTTTGAAAAAAATTACCGTATAGAAAAAAAATTATAAAGAAATCTTGAAATTTTAGATATTTAAATGGATTAATCTAAACTATCGTATATAAATTTAATAAATACGCCACAATATGTTCTAATTTTTATAAAAAGTTAAACCAAATATGTTTTATATTTATAAATATTATTATCATTATATATAAAATTAACATATTTCATGAAATTTATAAATCAAAATGAAATGATCGAGTTACAACGAGATTAAAATATACGAACGACTCATGTTGTTCATCTTATAAGATTAGCCGCGGCGTATACGATTTAAAGAATTAAATACAAGTAAAATTATTGGTTAACAAAAATATAAATATCAAATTAAGGCACGTTCTCACTGATTAATGTGGGATGAAAATAAATACGCGAGATAATACATATAATAACGACACAGATTGAAACTTTATTACCCATTATATATTATTCGCCATCTTCCCTATTCACTTACAAAAAGAATTAGGCCTCTTAAACACTAATACTTTAAATACTTTTGCATAAGAATTTTCTTACATTTAATATAGTTGCAACATGTAAAAAAATATGTAAAAACTAACAACAAATAAATGAATCATTTTAATAAATACCTATATATAGTGTAACTTAAATTTTTATATTTAAATAACTAATAAAGAAAAAAAACATAAAACATTGAATAGCGAAAGATTCCCTTCCCTATGAAAAGTTCCCTTATTGATACAGTCACAGAGACTATTTGAGAAGTACTATCGTCGACTTCGAAAAAATGGTACGGCAAATCGAATTTGAGTTGAACACTTCGACTTAATAAAAGTAGAGGTGTTCATCGGTTCGGTTATTGGGTTGTTTTTTAGTTTACTCGGTTCAGTTAGTTCATCTTAAACTTTTTTTCTAGATAAAACTAATCCGAATTCAAATTTTAATAAATTGAACCGAAATAATTTGTTAGCGATAAGTCCTTCATGGCCCAAATGCATATTTTATCTTTGTATTATGTGTAGGTCCATTATCTAGCTTATATAAACATATCATTGTAACTCATTATGACACAGAAAATACAGAACATTTCATGATATCAGAAATAAATCTGATGCATTGTCCAAATTTATTCATTTTCGTGCTTATGTCAAGAACCAATTCAAAACTGACATTAAATCGTTGCAATGTGATCACGGAGGCGAGTTTAACAACAATGCCCTACACCAATTATTTGCGTCAAATGGTATTACCATTCGCTTCTCTTGCCCTAAAACTTCACAACAAAATGGCAAATCTGAACGAATGATACGTATCATTAACAACCTCATCCGTACCTACTCTTTCAAGCACACTTAACCACCCAATTTTGGTTGAAGCACTCACGTTGCATATCTCATAACCTTTTACCCTCCACGTCATAAATCATGAAATCCCTCACACCCTACTTTTCAATACACAACCTAACTATGCGGATCTCCGTGTTTTTGGTTTGTCTTTTGGCTATCCGGTACATCAACACCATCACAAACTTGAACCACAGCCCACACCTGCAATTTTCCTTGGATATCCGACTATTCACCGTGGAATAACGGTTGTCTGTACTATGAATACGGGATAAAATCATCTTATCACGTCATGTGACATTTGATGAGACGGTTTTTTCCGAATGGGTCAATGACCCCTAATGATCCATTTTTCTTACACATTTTTTTAGACACTTCCCCTAATATAAATTCAACGACACCTTTCTTACTAACTTTGTATCTACACCTAGCCCAAACACTACTACTCAGTCCACACCGAATAACAACCCTCCATCCAACACCACCCCACACCAAATATCCTCTCCTACCCAACCCACTATACACGGCCCACTACCAAATTCGCAACTCAACCAAAACTCCCCCTCACAACCCGCTTCAACTCACTCTATACCTGCGGTTACCACAAACACCAACCCCAAATCCCGCCTCGACTCACTCCATGGTCACTAGCTAACATGTCGGACTAATCGCCCCAAATCCACGTTACAACTTACATGTCTCCACCAATTCCCATATTCCTAGTCGTATTCAAATGCGTTTCGTTACCAAAGTGGATCGAGCATGCTTGATGAATATAATGCCTTTAATAAAAATAATACTTGGGTATCTGTCCTAAGACCACCGGACGCTAACATTGTTCGTAACTGTGTGGCTACTATCGGCACAAGCATAATGCAGATGGCAGTCTTAATCGCTACAAGGCTCGCCTTGTGGCGAATGGCAGCACTCAAATTGCAGGTATTAACGTGGATGAAACTTTTAGTCCGGTTGTTAAACCGGCCACTATTCGTACGATGCTCAGTCTTGCTATTTCTCAACATTAGCCAGTTCATCAGCTGGATGTCAAGAATGCCTTTTTGCATAGATCGTTATCTGAGACTATCTACATGCATCAACCTCTTGGTTTTTGAGATGCGCGGCATCCTGATCATGTTTGCCTTTTACAGCGATCACTTTATGGGCTTAAACAGGCCCCTCGGGCCTGGTTTCAACGATTTGCAGCCTATGCTGCTCGGGTTGGTTTTCTCCACAGTCGATGTGACTCATCACTTTTTATTTACAAACAGGGGTCCGATACTGCCTACTTGCTATTATATGTTGATGATATTGTTTTGACTGCATCTTCTACAGCTTTGCTTCAGCACGTCATTGCTTCTCTTCATGCGGAATTTTCTATGACTGACTTGGGCCAGCTTAATTACTTTCTGGGTGTTTTCGTGACTCGTAATACTTCTGGGATGTTTTTATCTCAACAGAAGTATGCCACAGAGGTACTTGAGCGAGCTGGTATGCTTACTTGTAATCCGTGTCGTACTCCTGTTGACACGGATTCCAAGCTTGCTGCTGCTGGTGATCCTGTTTCTGATCCTACACTATATCGCAGGCTTGCAGGGGCTCTACAGTATTTGACCTTTACACGGCCTGACATCTCTTATGCCGTTCAGCAGGTTTGTCTCTTTATGCATGATCCTCGAAAGCCTCATTTCTCTGCTCTCAAGCGGATCTTGCGGTATGTCCGTGGTACATTGACTTCTGGTTACAGCTTTTATTCAACTACGACATCCTCTTTAGTTGCTTATTCAGATGCGGATTGGGCTGGATGTCCCACTACACGGCGCTCTACTTCTGGCTATTGTGTGTTTCTTGGCAACAATCTTTTATCTTGGTCTTCCAAACGACAGTTTACTCTTTCTCGATCTAGTGCGGAGGCAGAGTATCGGGGTGTTGCCAATGCAGTGGCCGAGACTTGCTGGTTGCGCAATCTTTTACGTGAGCTTCATACACCACTGTCTACAGCTACTATTGTTTTACTGTTAGTAACGGAGTGATGTCTATCTCTCGTTCTAATCCCGTGCACCATCAAGCGCACAACAGATTGAGATTGACATCACTTTTGTTCGTGACTTGTACCATTGGGTCACATACGGGTTCTTCATGTCCCACTTCCGTACCAGTATCGATACCATCACCAGAATGTCTACCTACGGCTTTATTTGATGAGTTTCGTGACAGCTTGAGTGTTCGTTCCTCTCCCGCTCAAACTGCAGGGGGATGTTAGCGGATTAGTCTTCATGGCCCAAAGGCATATTTATCTTTGTATTAATGTAGGCTCATTATCTAGCTTATATAAACATATCATAGTAACTCATTATGACACAGAAAATACACAACCTTTCAATAATCGAAACCTACCCGAATTACATATTTTTAATTATTTATTCATTCAATTATATTAATTTTTAGCATAAAAAAAATTCAAACTTAACAAGTCTTATATTTATACTAGGAAAGAGTTTGAATGTTCTTTATACATATATATGTGAACTAGGTTTTCGGTTCGGTTCAGTTTTCGATTTTGCCAAAACTATATCCAAACCATAATTTAATTTTGGTTCATGTCGGTTTTTTGACAACTCGTTTAGAATAGTTGAAGGTTCGGTTCAATTTTTGCTCAGTTTCGGTTCAATTTCGGTTTTTAATTTATTTGAATATTACCCGAACAATGAACATCCCTAAATAAAAGTAAAAAACCTAGGAGTCGGGCATAACCATAATATATCTAAACAAAATTTTGGTTCCCTTGAGTTTTATGCAGTGGCTCATATTGCACATCCCAATATCCGGTGTTGTATTATATGTCAGAAACCCATACAAGTTTAAACTGGTTTCTCCACTAACTAAAAACGACCTAACAATAAAATACAGTCGGGAGGTGATTTAGTACACATATTTTTTTTAGCCATCTACCACTAAAGTACACATGTTGATGCACACAGTACAACAGGCAGATGCATATGTAGTTGTGGATCACCTCCTAATTATATATAAAAGGGCGGTTGAAACGCCGTCGTTTTAGCCGGCTCATTTAGTACCCTTTTGTTGGGCTCTCACTTTGGGCCAGTTTATTGGGCTCTCACTTTGGGTCGGCTCAATTGGTGTTTTTTTTTTTTAAATTGTTAGCACAAAATAGGGGGAGAAAAAAAAATATTAGAAAAGTACCGATTTATTCAGATAAAAAAATACTCGTGGAAAAATCTTCGATACCTAATAACTTTAAAATAATCGACAGGGTCACAAACGTACAACTCTAGATTGCATTAAACGGTGTCGTTTTACGCAACTAAAAACCATAAGCCCAAATATATGACACATATTTACCCAAATCCCATAAAATTATATTAAAAAAAATATAGCCAATAAAAACAAACCTTTAAACATGAGGCCCAACACATAAGCCCATATAAAAAACAACAAATATTAGACATGATAAAAAAAAAAAACCAAAAAAAAAAAAAAACCCAAAAACCGAAAAAATAAATCGCACTAAAATAATAAAATAAATAAATAAAATTTTAAACGCCCCAGCAACAACGCGCATGACATAAACGCCCTGCATGTAGCGCTCGATTGTCATTTAAGGCACCACGTAATCCCTAAAATTATATTAAAAAAAACTCATAATGCCAAAAGAAAAAAAAAAAACCTTTAAACATGAGGCGCCAACACATAAGCCCATATAAGTAAAAATAAAACTATTAAACATAAACCCAATAAAAAAAACCCACACAGAAAACAATAAATAAATTAAATTTTTAATGTCCCGCTACAACACTCGAAAAATGTACGTCTCGCAACAACGCGCGTGAAACGCGCTTGTTACAACTAATTTTGGTGCCTTAGAACCATATTCTCCAAACCAAAAAATGATTGACAACATGAAGAAGGATCTCGATTAATGAAATAAAGAAACAGTATTGGCCCAGGAAACATCATTGTCACCTAACATTTCCACTCACTTCCATCATGATTTTTTTTCATGTCTGGCAAGACAGTCCTGCATTTGCAATGAAACAACACACATGAAATAGAAATTAGATAATTACATGTAACGGCATGTTTGGTACAAGGAGATCAAGATAAATAATATTGAAGATTTATTTCCGTTGTTGTTGGCAGAGAAATAAAAACAGTCTGGAGATTGATTTCTTTGAGGAGTTGGGTTCTTTATAATTTGTGTTAAAATCATTTCCATCATAATTTGATGAGGAATGTTAAAAATAAAAAGACAAATACCGGATAAAAAGATATAAAAGAAATTTTAATAAAAAAGTTCTCGAAAAATTCTAAAAAATTAATAAAATCAGTATGTGGTGCATAAAAACTTTTGTAGAAAGAAGTTTTTCAATTTTTGAGTTTTTTTTATACGTTTTTATAATGCACAAAAAAATAAATTTTAATGCACAAAATTTTCAACTTGTTATAGTTTGACGCGTAATAAAATTTTGATGCAAAAAGTCAAAAGAAGTTAGGTACAAAAACGAATTTTTGATGCACAAAAAACAATTTAATGCACAAACGTTTTTTTTCATAAATTTTTTTCGGCAAAACTATCCACTTTTAGAAAAACTTCTTTCACAATTTTTTCATGCACCAACATGCACGATCTTGTGAAATGTTTTCAGAATTTTTTAAGAACTTTTTTCAAAAAATAAATCTTTTTATCTTTCTCACGGATATTTGTCTTTTTATTTTATCTTTATCCTATATATATATATATATATATATATATATATATATAGGGGACCGTTCTTTGCAGAACCACTTTTTTGTACAGAACCTACAGAACCACTTTAAACCAATTAGAATTTAGTATCATTACTTTTTTTATTTAATTCAAAAGGGTATAATAGTCAAAACACATTTTGACTTTTTTTTGAATTTTTTAATTAAAAAAACGTTTTTTTAAAAACCTTTTAATTTTCGAAATTAATTTTTTATTTTATTTTATATATTTTTTTAGTATATACTGTTTTCAAAAGAAAAAAAATGAGTGCATATATGTTTTTTTTAATATTGTAAATTCCATGTTTCTAGTGTACATTTTTAACTTAATATGGTAATTACACATATGTTTCTTGTGCACATTCTTTAATCTTCAAAATTTATAACACAAAATATAGACAAAAATTGATATCAAATGAAATACATTTCAAATACAAATAACAAACCAAAAACATAAATACATAAACAAAATTTGATATCAAGTGAAATACATTAGAAATATAAATCCAACTATATCCATGTTGTTCAAAAACATGTGTGCACTCTTCGAAAAGCATATGTGCACGTTTCACTTTCTCTCAAATTCGTTAGAACATCTGAGTACCCTTGCAAGAACATATATGCATGCCTTTCGATAACATATATGCACAACTTCTAAAATTACAAGTGCCTTCGTTGATCATCTTCATCACACGTCGTCTTTTCTATGATTGAGTCATCCCCTAAAAAAGCAAAAAAGAAAAAGAACTAATTATATCAAATAAGCTTAACAGCTAAAAGAACATATATGCACGGCTAAAAGAACATATATGCACGTCTTTTCTATGGTTTGAGGAAGAAGAAAGCAACAGAACATTTAGAGATGTAGGCCGTTCAATGAGGAATTTATGTTTTACTGGGCCCATATGTGATGCGGCCATAATAATGTTGGTTCACCCAATTTCAATATAAAAAGGCCCAAACTAGATAGCTTAAGAATTTAACAACAAACGTTATTACAAAACTGAAGCGAGCTTTACTTTTAATCTTATTGGAAAAATACCAAAACCACTTTTAGTCAATACTAATCTCACTACCAATATAGTTATGAATAACTAAAACTATACAAAGTATACCAGCTTTAATATCTCGAATCTAAGGAAACGCCACGCTTAATCCAAATTTGGAAAAACCCAACCCGAGAAAACCCAACTCGAGAAACCACATTATATATATATATACCTTTACTAAAAATTGTGCATACCCTACTTTGATTTCCTGGATCCGCCACTAACGACATCAGTTGTAAATGATAATATTAAATAAAGTGGAAAAGTTGCAAAAATTAACTTACTCGGTCGTAATCAGGCAAGCACCTTCCCCAACGGCCGTGGTGAGATTCTCTAGAGGGTTAATAGGGTTATCCAAATGAGCATGTGTGTCGAGAAAAACTTTCTCTACCATGGCCAAGAAGCCATGGTACTCTTGATACAAAACAGGCTGCAAAAGATAAAAAAACAACAAACCAAGATCAGAAGCGGGTCAACTATGCAGTAATGAAGGTGACAAGTACTTATAGTATCACCCATTAGTTAATATACAAACGTGTGACAGACACACAAGCATGTAACAGATATATACACTAACTTATTTTTGTGAAACATACCATACAAACCAGCATCACCCATTAGTAAATATTTTATGCCACCAACAAAAGTGCATTAATGTTCCAATAATGTACAACCACTTTTGAAATCCCTAATTTATGAACACGCAACCAATTCAATCCTTTGGTAGTGAGCATAGCATCTCTCTTTAAATATTAGATTCAAAACTCATTATCGGCCATACTACATTCCACTTGCATAAGGCTACTTTACCTTGAGTCCTAAACTCATTCCTATTTAAAATAACATATATGCACAATCTTTGCCTTTATCAAATAGATGGCTAGAATTTATATTCATGTTGAATTGTTAATGGCCATACATCAGATTGTACAATGGAAATTACATTTTAAACATCCATAGTCAACAATGAATATTAGCATTAAACTACTTTAAGTCAAACTACATCAAACGATTTAAAAGTTCCTAACAATTCATGAATACATAAAGAGATTTCACGCTTGCAAGTCCATTCTATGTAGTTTTAATATGAAATAACTATAAACTAATTGCTAGTTCTTCGAGCCTAGTTTTCTATAAATTATAAAAAATTAAAAGAACAAATCTTGTTTGTACTACATCCAGTATTGCATTACCTCACTTATTACTTGCACCAAGTAGCATCCGGCGTGGTAATTTTTTATTTTATTCTTTCACATTTTCGAAAATACAAACCCAGATCTGCAAACTAAAACATACAAACCCAACGCACACGATTCGAAAACCTGGATTGGGTATGTCGACATAAAATCCAAAAGCTCGCCATCGTTCCAGTGGCCGCCGTCCTTCTCCTCCAACCGTCGCCGTCCTCTTCCTCCAGGCGCAACCACATTAGTTCTCCTCCATACACAACCTTCGACACAAACCATCAGCCATGTGTGTCGTCGTCCTCCTCCTCTAGCATTTTTAGATATGAATTTGACTTTGAGAATTTGAATGTAGATCGATATTTGTGATTGAGATCTAATGGAGTGTAGATCGACATATAAAATAAAACAAGATCTTGAAAAAGTTATGTACACAAAAATGAAGAGTAGAATGATTCGTGCATTTAGTTATGTGTTCATCGAGGGAGAGAATTAAAAGAGAGAGACTAAGAGATAATTGTGATAAGTAATATTTTTTTGAAAAAAATTAAAGACTGACAATCCCAATAAATTAGGGACGGTTGATAAAAGGCTTCTTTTTAAATTCCGAAAATACCCTTTTAGCTTTATAAGTAGTGGTCTAATCTTTCACTTAATTACAAAAATGTCATCTTGCATTCATATGATGTACATCATGCATTATTAAGAGTAAAATTGCTGGTTCTGTACAACAAAATGGTTCTGCAAAGAAAATCTCACTATATATATATATATATATATATATATATGTGTGTGTGTGTGTGTATGTGTGTGTGTTTGTGTATATATATATATGTGTGTGTATACATACATATATATATATATATATATATATATAGATATATATATATATGTATATATATATATATATGTATATATATATATATGTATATATATATATATGTA
>BQNB010186738.1:0-10367 GCA_026074375.1 Tanacetum coccineum
GCTTTGAGTATCTAGTTCATCGCATTGGTATGAGATATATGACTCCAACACAGTTGGAAAGCCTGACAAAGTTATCTTCTTGAAAAGATCATACATCAAAAACATGTAAATAAATTTTTCAAAAAAAAAATTTGAAAAATTCAAAATCTCAAAAAGATTTGTCATAATTTTTTATAAATAAAATAAAATAAAATAAAATAAAATAAAATAAAAATCAATTTAAAAAGATCACATGATTAGATTTATGATTCCAATTTTTTTTTAAAAGCTTTCAATTAAAAATATGAAATCATAATTTGCGGGGGAGTAATTGAAAATTTTCATTCATATACATCATTTCAGAAATAAAATAAAAACAATAATCTCTCAAATAAACTGAATTTGAAAAATGATATATTTTCAAGGGGGGGGTTTTATTTTAAACTCAAACATCTTCATTTTTAGACTACGTGCTTAGTATGATTTCATTCCAATGGGGAGTTTTGATAATGGTGAACAAATTTTTAAATGACTTCATTACTCGAGGGGGAGTTTTTAAAAAATCAAAATCAAAATTCGGAATGTAAAACTAAAGGGACTGAAAGTGTAATTTCTGAATCTTTTTCGATGGCTATAAAAGGACGAAATGTTTTTCATTTTAACTTTTCTTTTACCGAGTCAACTTATCGAGTTTGAGTAGAAAATCAAAGCACTTCTTTCGAGTTCATTACAACGATTACAACTACTTTTCTTACTCAAACGTAAGTGCATATGATTTGTGGTTCATATAATACATGTGTTTGCATTATCGAGTTTAAACTCGGTAATATTTAGGATTACCGAGTTTGTGTTTTATCGAGTTAATCAAGAAGTATGAAGATTGCGACTAGTTAACCATTCCTAATATTTAGGATTACCGAGTTTGCATTATCGAGTTTAAACTCGGTAAAATTGAAATCAAGGACAATAATAAACAATGTTTATGTAGAAATAAGTGATAAATAGCTTAAGAATGGTTAACTAGTCGCTGAAAATGAAATTCGGAAGTGTATGGTGTTGATCGAGTTCGATCATTATCGAGTTTGATTGTTTTTCTAACTGTTTGGAGTCTGAAAAATGATAATAGAACATAAAACGAATCGAGTTTGGTTTCTACATAATTTAAAATGAATTATTGTTTATCTAGTTTGTGAAACTCAGTAATAGTCAAATAGTCAAAATCAGAAGGGTCAAAAAGTCAAACTCGGTGGTGTCAAAAGACAAAATTCATTAAAAATGCGATTGTGGGAAAGTGAAGTTGTTTTGAGAAAGAAATAATTTTGATGATTAATGCTTATGATGATTAATGCTTGAATGTTTGTGTAACAAAAAGATTAGTTTCTCTTGTATGGTGAAAACATCAAATAATTTTGAGAAAGAAATCAAGTTTCTATAATTCTAAGCTGTGGGTCATATATATCTATTCGTAATTGTTTAAGTGGATTAAGTCATGTCCGGTTTCAGCTGTTTTTTGCAACGAACAGAATGAAGAGTAAGTGACCTAGTGTCCATTGAATTATTGAATTAGATATGTTTGTCTTCATTGTTTAGAAATCATGACAAAAAGTGAAAGTGAAAAGTTTTTTATAAACTTGAATCTGAAAATCCAAATCTCAATTGTTTAAGTGGACCAAGTCATGTCCGGTTTAGGCCGTTTTTTGCAATGAACAGAATGAGGATTGAGTGACTTAGTGTCTATTCAATTGTGGGTTTGTGATTATATGATTCTATGCTATCATTATAAAGAAAGTTTTTGTCAAAAGATTTCTGAAAAAGTTCTCAAAATCTGTTATTGTCAAAATGGTACTCTTTCATAAAAACGGTTTTAAGAAGATGTATGATCTCTCTTTAATTTTTCATAAAAGAGTCTTGATTAAAAGCAAAAGAGAAATACTCATCTTTCTTGAAAGAGTATCATGTCATAAAGAATTTCTTACGAGGATATTTTAAAACAGACAGAGAGAGCTAAATCCATACGCGAAAAAGAAAATCAAAAGTGTGTTCGAAAAAGAATTGCCATAACACACAAAAATGATAAATCATAAGAAAAATTCGAATAAAGCGTATGGCATGTGATAGAAAAAGCAAGTACGAGCACATGAGAAACAAATTGATCAAAAGTATGTTCGAAAAGAATTGCCAGAACATATAAATTAGAAAGAGTGGAAAAAGACAAAAACGTCAAATGAATTGTTTGTTACTTAACATCTCCATTTCATTCATTCAGTAATCATCATGGCACACCAACAACATGCAACTGATGTTCATCCAGATGAACTGTTTCCTCTAAACAAAAGATATGATCTTATGGATGCTAACAAGAAGATTGATTTTGAACACGTACAATGTCCACCTGAAAGCAAACTTCTGACGAATATCATCAAGAATCATCCATTACGATTCAGCATTGCAGCTTCTTCATCAGTACCATGGATCTATATGGCACAATTTTGGCATACTTTGAATGAAGACGAAGCCAAGTATAGACTCACATTTATGCTTGACAAGAAAGAGCTTTCTCTTACCCTGGATGACTTCAGAACAATCTTTCATCTACCACAAGCAACTGACAACAATCATGATAGTTTCGTGCCACCACCATCATTTTTAGACATGGTTCCATTCTACAAAAGTGAATTGGTATTTACAATGGAGCTGAAGACATCATCAAGCTTTAAGACAACTGGTCTTTCGCAGCCATGGCAAATGTTGTGCACGATATTTTCCAAATGCTTGACAACACGCGTAACTGGATGGGATCAACCACCATTTTAGATAATGCAAATGATGTATTGCTTTATCAATAACACTCATGTTGATTATGCGGAGCTACTATAGGAAGGACTTCATTATTCTCTTCATCATCCAACATCTTTGATTCATTTTCTAAGATTTACTAAGATCGTCATTAGTCATTACATGACTAATTTCCCTGAGATTTCAAGGCGTGCTCGAGACAGGTATCACAATCTGAAAGATGATGATATAATGAAAAATATCTTTAATTCAGGAAGATACAAAGACAAAGTTAGAATGAAGATTACAGCTTGGATGATCTCAGAAGAAATGAAGCACACGGAGCATTATTGGATGTATGCGGAGGTGTTTGGGATAGATGTTCCTCTGACTTAGTCACAGCCGACTAGGTCTACCCAAAGAACGCATAGGACACCTAGCGCCCCTAGGTCACCTAACCCTAACATGGATGCATGAGTGTCAAGTGCTCCAAAACGATCAACTGTGATTCGTTTTTGTATTCGTCAAAGGAGATCCACACATATTACTCCACCAGCTCCAGTGCCACCTGTTGATAAAGCAGATGAGATGATTTTACAAGACACATTGCAAGTAAGTCTTGCTGAGCACAAAAGTCGAGAAGAGCAAAAAGCTAGAGAAAATGTGGAACTGGTTAACGAGCACTTGGCCTCCGTGGAAATTGAAAAGATGGTGAAAGGACCAGAGAATGTATTTATATAGTTCAGTCCCTAGGAAGAGAACAAAATATTCGCAACACTAGGTTAGAGCCCCAAGAGTGATAAGGGAAAGTTCGTGAGGGTGGAGTATTACTAATTGATGATAGGAGGTAGGAAGATTACTAATGTTGTAATACCTGTGAATGTTAATGAAGAAGAGGAAGAAATAACTGAGGTGTATGAATTAAATCGAAGGGAGAAAGGGAAGATTGTAGAGGAGTCTAGGAGTATACCATTCCCCATACCAATTAGATCTCCTAGGATTCATACTGATCTCGTATCTTCGGATACTGAGAAACTCCAGGAATTGACGGTAACTGATACTACACCTACACCATCATCAAGTTCATCCAACACCAAGTTATCTACCACAAACCGACTTCTATCATTATTCAAAGCCAAACCTACTCGTTTCAAACGCTACAAGAGTTTCTTTCAGGAGTTACAGGGACGTTATGGATATTTGTTTAAACACCTGAAGGCACGGTTCTTGTCAAGGAAGTCTTTTGATACTCTTGCTGATCATCTCCAGGAAGTAATGGTTGAATCACAACACACTATGGTAGATAACAATATCAAGGAGCAAGACCAGAAACGCAAGTTCCTGAGCAGTTTAAGTTTAAGTTCCAGTGTATGTTGCAAAAGGGCTGCTTTTGAAAAGGCAACAGAATAAAGAAGAGGCAGATAAGATGATTGCTAAAGCTATGTTACAGGAGCGTGGGAAATTACAGGATGAAATTTCCTCACAGATTCAAAAAGCAATTGATACTAACATTCCTTCTCTGGTTGATGCGTCTGTAAGAAGTTATATGTCTGGATATATTCTTCATGTTCATCCAGCTCAACCACAAACAACATCTGTTCCAGAACAACAATATCAACTGTATCTATCAATGAAAGCCGATCCTCAGTTGCAACAACAAGACATAGCAATATGGCTGGCACTTTAAATGAAATTTGAGACACTTCAGGTACCTCAGACTACTTGTAGAACTCTTGCCGTTCGCCTAAGAGATCAGGACGATCCTCATGATGATGCTCATCTTTTTAGGTAAAGGGTTACCCCGGTAAAGTATATTAAAACCAAAAAAGTTAAGTACAAATGAAATGTGGCTAAAGTACCACATTAACCTCAAGCTAAACAGCTTGATAAACAACAAACACTAGAGATATGACTGCCATAAAACTCTTACAACTCTAAAACAACTAATTGCAACTAGAACACATAACCAATAAACAAGCTAACCAGCAGCATCCGTGAAATATGAACCCTTATTTTCCACCATCTTTTGTGTATTAAATTAAGTTACCGTTTCATCATACACATTTTCCCACATCCTTCTGTTTTGGTTGTGGGAGGTGGTAGTACTTCTTCTTCATTTAAGTCAAAAAAGAATTAGACATGGAAGAATTATCTTCTTAGATAATTACAGTCGTCTTCACATAGGTGTCGTTGCGATGTAGTAACCACATAAGTAGTTTCCCTTCTTTGTAGCACTTGTAGTCGCTTTAGGCTCATATCTAACATTATGTTTAACCGAAGGACCAGTAAGACCGTCATTAGTAGACTTTGGACTTACCTTTCCTCTTCTTCGTTTTACCCACCGTTTGGAAACCATCATTAGTCTTCTCAGCATTAGAGGTAACAAATTAGAATAGCAACACTAGGAGGACTCACTACTTTTTAGGGCAATAGTCAGAACATGACCCAAAAATCTTACGATGTAATCACAACTGGTGCGGCCCTCCATTCATACTCAACACGGATGGTTTCTTTGGTAAAATCATCCTCAGAAAGAGATGGAATACCAATAGTAACAACATCTACGAGATCAGCCTCTGAATTTACCGAATTAAGCACCGACCAAAACTACACCTACCCCACGAGATCATTCACATGGAGCTGTGTATGAATCAAGCAAACATTTTTTACCAATGAACTTAGCATTTGAACTAATACCATCCTCTTCAAAAACATGAATAGGAACATCATGCAATTTAACCCATATCGGAATACGAGTCAATTCTTCTTTGAGTAATCCTATTATACACAGCGACCATTTCTTGATAATGATCGAAGATTTATGCAAACAACCCAAGGACCACCCTCCAGAACAGCCTCTAAACCAGCCGGGAATCAAATTTAAAGAAAAAGAAGCCTTTGGAATTCATCATAATCCTTTTCAGCCCATGTTTTGCCCAGTTGTTCCTAGCATAATGTTCAACAACCGGAAACGTCATTCTCTTTCCAATAAAGTAGCCATATAGAGTGTGTTCAAAGTGAGTACTAACCTTTTCAACAACCATACAGGAATAAAAGCTTGTTAACACCCATCAAATACGGGATAGCCACCAAGGTACGAAAGTTAGAATTAACATTTGGGTTTATCCGTTGCACTTCCACCGCAACCTCCACAAAGGATGTTACTTGTTGATTGCCGACAGACTGAACGATAGGGTCACTAGGTATTGTGGATTCATCAACATTAAGATTAATTGAATCATCAACATACGAAACCTTACAAGGGATAACATCAGCATTATTACGATCAACCTTAATTGAATTACATATAGAACCTAATGCTTCCAAGGTTACCCATACGATCCTTCCTTATCAACTCATTATAATAACTCTCATGTATAACAGCATCAATACAATTAATTAGACTTTTGCAAGCACCCACAGTAGTTAATGGAACTCCAAAAAAAAAAGTGTCAGCAACATCAATATAATACAGTTTTCTCGGGCACGTTAAAATAGTAGCGGAGAATGATATGCGCAACCTAGGGGGAGAATAAGCAAAGCGGCAGAAGACATCTGAGTATGAAGCACATGTGACTGAGAGTCGTCCTGGACAAGTCAATAAAAAGAATAAGGTCGATCATCTTAAAGGAATCAAGAGCAAACAGATGATTATGATTTTTGGACTGAGTCTTATGCTTTAGATGATGATGAAGTACCAACGAAGCAAGTATCACAAGATATCATGGAAGAAGTGTCACAGACCATTAATGAGACAAAGCTAAAGAAAATTGCTGATTGAGCATGTTGATAACAAAGATGAACTTCCGGAGATGAGCTATCAATATCAATTGATCAGATGAAGAATTTCTTGAAAATGACAATTGATTGGGAAAGCAGAAAGGAATTCCTTGCCTCACCAACAACCACGGAAAGACGCACACCTTAGTTCAAAGTTTCTAATCCAGAGAATCCTGACTCCAGCATTGTCTTTGATAAATCAAGATCGATTTGTATAGAAGAATGGAAGTTCAGGGCGTTAGTAAGATAGAGTTAGTCATTTCACAAGTATCCTTGCAATTATCTTCAATGATGTTGAAATCGAAGAACATACTTCCAGATGGGTGAATAAGTGTGTAAATAAATATTATTCCATATGCTCGGTAGGTTGAAATTGAAGAATCCTCATGCAAAGATCCTTCACATAAGATGCAGAAAGAGCCTGGAAAACCAAAGGAAGTTCTTTATTCGAGATTCAAAGATCATTCAAGTTATCAAGACGTACTGGGAACTAGGACAATGAACACAACTTCATCACAGAGATAGTTTCAAGAAGAGCCAATGAGTGCATAGGTCAATTAACCGATCCCAGAATACAAGAATTCTCAAAAGAATGATATTGAGGGATATGTCCTTGTTATCTGGAAATGGCAATGGTACCTGATATGCAAAACAAGTTTGTAGGTCTTTATCATTTTGTCAACAAAGTTCAGTGATATGGGAAAGAGTGCATGATTTTCAACTTGGAATAGAAAGTTAACAACATAAAGTTAATCTTAATGCACCAACAATATCTTTTCCAGGAATTAAAAAGCACAAAATGTTCTCCATCATCTATGAGCCCGTGCATGGAATAATATACAAGAATAGCAAGAAAGAGAAAAGGGTGATGAGACATTCAGAGATTCATAAGTTTTGTGCTGCAACACAAAACAAGTATTAGAAGGTCAAAAGAGTGTTACCAATAAGTGATGTTAATTATAGGCAATATATAAAGAGATCTCACACGAAGATGAGTTTGAGTATATGAAATTATTTGAAGAAGAAATTGAAGAGAATAGAATATCGCAACCAGATGAGAAGGGTATGGGAGGTGTATGTGAATGGAAGACCATTTAACCACGAAGGGAACGCCCAAATAATCAACCCTTAGGTGAAAAAAAGGGAAATTGTTAGGTTCATGAAAAGTGATCGATTATAGGTATTTACTATATTAGGTTTTTAATTAGTACTTTATTTTGATAGAATAAAGAGCTTTGTTAAAATAATTTAATATTATGGCAAACATAGAAAGACGTAGCAAAAATACCAAAAGTAATAGGGACTAGAAGTGAAACATTAGAAAAAATAAAGAAATGGAAGTTTCCTTCCCTCTCCTATAAATACCCCTCCTAATCACCATTAGAAGGGTAAGCCTTGTAATAAACTTTTTTTCCCCTCCATTTTATAATATTTGAAAATTAAATACTTGTCTGCCTCTACTATTCTCTCTAAGCTTTCATGGTTGATTATGTATGATTCAAAATAAACAAGACCTAACAACTTCCACACACCTCTCTCTTGTCTCTCTCTCTCTCTTCTTTCTCTCTCTAGTTTTATCTTTCTTCCTATCTTCTTTCTTAACTAATATGTGTGATCTAGATTAAAGTTTTTATATCCTACACAAACTTATTAGTAACCTTTAAGATGTAAGTTGTGCATTGGATGCATTGAATTGGTAAGGGGAAAAGTTTACAATGCCAAGACATTGAAACATATAATAATTAGAAGGGATGTATTAAGGTGAGTAGTAAACCACACTATTTATAAGGAGAGAGAATGCGAGATCACGTGACAAAAGCGTTTTAGTTTCATATCGTAACTACTCGTTTCTTATCAATGTTCCACATTCATACCTGAGTGAATTAAATAAACTTTAAAAAAAATGAAAAGTTAGGTTATCAAAGTATTCATGGCTTATAGCTAGACTATCTATAATACCCTAAAGCTACTAAGATATATAATTAATAAAAAAAATTAAGATAAAAAAAAGAAATAATAATAATATAAGATTGAGAAAGTAAATACCGGGTACAACTTAACTTTTTATATATCATAAATTATTCAAAGAAAATATGATATTAAAAGAATTTATGCATATCCACGTCTTGAGTTAGTCCTCCAAAATACTTGGTCTCCACTCTTCTTCCAATCCCCTTTTTATCGACATTTCAGTTAACAAATGCTCATATATATCACATTCACTTCAGCCTCAGGATCACACAAAAGAAAAAATCCTTTAACAAAACTCCAAATATTCAATGAGTTTGCATGAATAAACGGTGGGAGTGGCTCTGGACGTCATAAATTGGCTTTTGTCACTCTGGTTCGATGTTTCAGTCAGGTGGTGGGTTTCGTGTACACGGTTTTTGTTCGTTGCAAAGGTGCAGTTTTGGTTCACTTCTGAAGGGCGTAATAGTTCGAGAATGGGTTTCATTAGCTGTTCGTTTAACTGGTGTTTTCAATTTCGATCTGTGGTCTGTCAAATCTTGGTGTTTGCGTTCACCCTGTTGTACGTTTATTCATATTCGTGGTTTCGTTTTGATCGTATTCCGGCTTACGTTCATTCTGGTGTACGTCTAATCTGAAGGTATATTTTGTCTCTATATACATCATTTTCAAACATAATTATAACATTAATAAAAACTATTAGTAAAGAAATCATGTATATGGTGCAAGACGAAACCATAAAAAAGATGATCACTAAATAGGATAAAAAGTATGTATAACATTGTATGAATTGATTACTTCCATAAACATTAATATGCGAATGGAAACTCATCTGCACATGGAGTTAATAATCCTACCTAGATTTTGGATCCTTAGAAGCAAATCTCCCATGCATATATATATTATTATGTATGATGTTTGACATGAAAAAAAAATGTAATTAATAAAACTTGTTACTATCCTAAGTATGTCTCTACTGAGTCCATAAGCCATGCACAAGCTCAATACACATACAACGCATATTAAATGATGGATCGTAATGTCGAAATCTGTTTAAAAGAACTAATTAGTGAGATACGAGTTTTCTTCATTCATAATGGTAAACGACTTTTGAAATTTTGCGAATGTACTTACCGGTTTTTGTTACAAGTTCTTATAATTTGTTAGAATCCCGCTTTTGATAAAGAAAATAAAAGGTTACGTGTGATTTTATTAATGTGCGAAACCTTGAACTATTACCTATGTATAAAGCTTATAATATGCAACAAGGTCTTTATAAACGAATAAATATATGATCAGTAAGCTTTATGAAATATTTAATGCATGATACATGTGTTCATCAATGAGAGGATTAATAATAATTATATAATAAGATACTTTACTAATTAAATAAGATATTAATTAGTTATGTATAACTATGAAATACAACTTTAGAATATCATAAAAGTGGTAGCTATACTCCTAAATAATAGTTGGTTCTTAATTCGTGTAGATTGGTCGAAGAAGGAGTAACTCTAGTTTTTGAATACGCGTTGATTTGCTTTTAAGGTACAGATATTCTATCATTTCTTTGTAAGGATTCTCATGACTTTTGCTCAGTATCTATTTGCCTCGCTGAAATCCCTATTTATGTTTCTCATCCTATGATTCATTATTTGTTGCTATCTTATTTGATAACTTCGTTGAGCCTTTGAATTCGTTTGATATATGCTTCATTTGACACTGCCATGATATGAGTTTATTCGTATGTTTGATCATGACCTTCTTGGATATATTATGTTTGCTCCGATATGTTATATGAGCCCTTTCATTTGTTCCGATGCCCGAGCTATTAACTAGCCATGGAGGTACCATGGCCGCGTCAT
>BQNB010186739.1:0-12101 GCA_026074375.1 Tanacetum coccineum
TTCACGTATCCTGCTAAGTTCCTGTCCACAGTTCTCGTAGGACCAGTTATCCCTATTAACTAAGAGCGTTAAATGTGGTTCTCGTCGCACGCTATGAGTTAATAGGAACACTTGATCCTACGGAAAATATGAACTGAAAACTGTGCAAAAGACATTTCTACCATGCATCATATATTAAAAGAAATACAGCTTCACATACGGTGCTAACATCAAGTCAACAGTTCTTGTGGGACCAGGTGTCCCTATTAAGTAAAAGCGTTAAATGGGGTTCTCGTCAAAGGTTGTTACTTAGTAGGAACAATTGATCCCACAAGAAAGCTGGAGGGAAATCGCAAAAGGAGAAAACTGGTTATAGGAGTTTAAGGTTAACATAAATACAAATTAAATCACCAAAACATAAAAAGATATCTTACACTTATAAAAACTCAATTTGGACGTCAAAATGAATACTTGTCTAATAATATCTCGCACTGGAACCCGTTGGAAATTGAATACTCTAGGCAGTTATTTAAGAATTGCGAAAACAACAAAGATCTTTATTTTCTCCCATGTTTTTTCCTAGATGATGGCGCACACGTGGAGTTGATCCGAAGCGCAGCTTAAGAAAGTAAAGAGTCTATCAGCTGCAGGCGGACTTGTATCTTTTCCATACACATGTTGCGGATGGCAAGAGATTAGGGAAGAAGAAAATAAGTATCTTATTTAGTCTCTGTTAAATCTTGAATAACTGCTTAGAGTATTTTATGACGACCGAGGTCAGTTATGCAATCTTAGTTGGACGGGAAGTCGCAAAAAGAGGAAACCAAATTGTGTAATGTCCCACCTCTTTTCAACCTATCCCAAAGACAGCGTGCTTTCTAGTAGATTACAAAGAAGCTGAGCAAGAACCTTTACGGGTAGTTGGAAACGATTGGGGAACAAAAAATACGAATTGCCACGTTTTAGTAATTTTTTAGGGAATAAATTAAGAAACACATTTGGAACAATTGATGTCGGTTATGAAAAGGGTTTGGGAGAAAGAAAATAGTATTTAGAGCTTCTCTATGTGATGTGTGGGTGTGATACAAAAAACCACCCAATTGTAGTCTTCGTAGACAAAGCCGTTCTTTTTTAAGTTTCCACCATTGCACACCGAATAATATTGTGAGTGCTGTATGATGATAATTGAACATCGTAAATACTAAAAACATACAATTTCTTTTGTGGCTAGGTCAGACTTTGCGGACTTTATAAATATCAGTAAATGAGAAAAAAATTAATTAAAACGAGTGTCATTCATAGCTACCGGAATGGGTATAAAAAAAATTCTTAGTGTCAGTACATGAAGTGAGGGTCTATATTAGGTCCAGTTCATGAGAACGTTTTCTACAACCCACAGTTACTACCAAGAGGAACCTGATCTAGCGTCAAATGCCTATTCGTAAAGCTATGTGGAACATAAAAAGACATCTATGGTATAGTTACATAGTTGTTGAACTTTTGAACCCGAGGGTGGAGAGCGGAGTGTTGACCTGTTGATGAGAGTAGTTTTCCTGGTCTCTAGAAAAGAAAGAAAGAAACCTTTTACACGCATCTTTTCCCATATATCCAGGTTGGTGATTCAAACTGGATATGTATTCAAAGGAGGTCAGGATTGATATCTAGAGTAGATAGCAACAAACCAAAAAACATGGTTTGGTTATACAGTTCCGACCACTTGGTGTTTGTGTACTACCGAGACAAAGTGAGACAAGGTACGCACGCAAGCAAAGTATATATGCGCAACAGACAGAAAATTATCATCATCGCATGTAAAAGGAGAAGTACCAGGCATGTTTCACAGACAAGACGAACTTACACTTTGTTGTTCCAAGGAAAATGAGTGACAAATTGGGCTCGATATGCAGACACAAAGTGATACGAAAACACACGGTTCCATGCTGTGATGAAAAAAAATCACAAGGACGTGGCTACCTTGCCAAGACTAAAATATTGGCAAACGACACTTTATAAAAGCTAAATGCAGAAAAATAGTCGTCATTGCCTTAGTTACTCTCCTATGCGTACATGAGAGTAAATGACATCACTTTTTAGACAAATAAGAAATGCTACGTATTGTAGTTGAAGCACTACATCATGTAGGAATGTTCACATCAAATGTGTATATGCCATAAGCAGGAAAAAACAAAGCAATAACGCATATGAAATTAGCGGGACACATGCCAGAAGCATTAATAAGCAATGAACAATGACAAGAACCTAACTGCGACTGACATGCCTGAATTGGTAAATGACTAGTACAAAGCATGTAGAATTCTAGATGATTCAGCAGATGAGTTGGGGGATGAATATACCAAAATAAAAAAAAGCATTTAATTAAACAAGGCGGACAAAATTAGGCTGGCCAAAAAAATGATCCATTCCCATGTAAACAACACACGAATTCAGGAAATTTTTAAAATTGCACATTATTTCGATCAATGTCAATTCGCATAAACTAATAGATAGTATCCTCTTACCATTGCCTGTATACGCAGAGAAACATCTACAAACACTTGAGTGTTACGAAGCACCTGTTATGGGTGCAACCTTAGAAGATTCATGGTTACCCGCCAAGATACAGACGTTAGTAAAGCACGTGCAATCAGATGTTTGTCGTTCAAACATGGGAAACTAAGACTCTGATCTGCAAACATGAAAGTGGTACCGAACACTTTCCATGGCTGTAACCACAACCCTGAAGGGGATACCCTGCCAAGAGGTGGGATCTTGTAAACAACAATTTATAAAAACTAAATGCAAAAAATAATCATCACAACCCTAGTTACTCTCTTATACATATATAATAAAAAACGACGTTGCGTGTGACACAAATAAGAACAGTCGCGTACAATACTCCAAACGCTACAACATGTAGTAACATTGATTCGCCCATACACACACATACTTCCGGATTGCACTATGTATAGCTCTGGCGAAACTCAACATTGATCAATATATGACCCAGAAAAATGATGGACGACACACGTCCTACATCTATACCATGTATCTTTTTTGAAATCATATACAGACTATCACAATAATCTACACTCATAGAAATAGATATATACAGTTTCTCGTCAAAGTATGCTAAAGTGGGCTCATATCTACAGACACAACAGTGGTACCGAACGGTATGGCTGCAACCAAGACGAATCGTGGCTGCCTTGTCAAGAGACAGTAATTAGTAAACACCGCTTTGTAAAAATTGAAAGAAGGATATAATCATAATTGTCGTAGTTATTCTCTTATACATATATGATAAAATTGGTGTGGCCTTTGACAAAAAAAAGAAATAACGCGTGCCTTACTCCAAACGCTACAACATGTAACAACATTGACACATCCTCCTTACATTTCCCATGTAAGCTCATTAACTTTTCTAGTCCTCACAAAACTCAGCATTGATCAGTATTAGACACAAAGAAAGATGAATGGCGCAGGATCTACATTTGTACCATGTATTTTTTTTCGAAACCGAATACTGAGCAGCGTAATAGTTCTACACCGAAAAAATTTACATGGTACAAATATGGAGAATACAACATATGTGTACAAAGAAACTGATACGTGCTACCAAGAGTTTAAATAAAGGCCGATTTTCTGGGATCCCGGTTACGTTTACAATGGGTTCGCTTCATCGACACACGTAAGGCTCAGGAAATATAAAAGCCAAACTAGTTGTTTGATAATAACCCTTTTGACCTATGATATCACCAACAACTAATCAAACTCGATAAAAAAATGTCACGAAAACTCAAGTACAACTGGATCTCAAACATAACATGAAATTGATCAAAACCACAAGATAAACAAAGCAATCCTCATATAATAAACATCATCCAAATAAGTGTATAAAGAAACTACTCCATGTTGCTTTCAATGAAATCCAAAGTTTCAACAATCATATCATTAACAAACATCTTGAAAAGTATAAGAAAATTACCAAAGTATGATTACGATAGGTAATGGAAGCATGTTAACCATAAGATTTCACTAACAAGAGACATGATCCGGAGGTCGGGGAGGATAGAAATAATAAGTTGCCATTTTATTAGAGAGAGAAAGGAAAGAGTATTGGCAGAAGGTTGTGGTCTGTTGGGAGTGATAAACGGTGGATAAATTTCGTCCTTGTTCTGAAGGGGTGAGTTTTCATGTATGAAAACCAAGCATATGGATTTTATATATAGTAGAAGCCACCCTTAACCTCCAAGCATGAAACTTGCGCACAAAGGGTCATAAATTGGCTAAAATAAGAGTTATGGAGGAGACTGGATCAGACTTGGAGTAATGGTAACTCAAAAATTCATTAAAATTTTGCTTGAGAAGGACATGTGGTTCCAGCCGATCGATTGCAGGCCATACCAAATGGTTGGATGATGGCATTTCATCTAAGTGATTCCAGCAGATCGGTTGCGGGGCCATACCGAATGATTGAATGAATTTGGCCAAAAGTTTTCAAAACAAAAGTTGTAGAATTTTCTCTTCTTTTTATGTGGGCGCTTGATTCAAGTTAATCGAAGTTTGTATGCTCAAGTTATGGCCAAAATAGTGGATGTGTGTTGGGAACAATGAGGCTTCCAAAATTCTTCGATTTAGCTTCTTTTCCTCATTTTCCATTTTGTGTTTTATTCTCGAGTCTTTGGAACAACTACTTCATGACTTTATCTTGTCAAATATACTTCTCAAGATTTATATTTGTCGAGAATTCTTCTTACATGGACAAATCTTCGTTTGTTGATCGTTTCTTCATCTTTTTCTTCGTTGTTAGAAACAAAGAAGTTTCGGTCACTAGTAGCTATTTAGCATTTACTAGCTTGTTAGTTAATGATATTTAATTGTAATCGGGATCTGGGCCGACGAAAGAAAAAAGCCCTAAAAGCCCACCAAAGGCCCCTTTGAGGTTATAAAAATACCCTTTACATGACAAGTTTTTAGGGTAGTGTGATGAATCTCTTAACCAACAAACTCATATCTCTTAAAGATTTAATCATCCTTCATTATTTAATTTTCTTTTCTAGTTTTTCTCTGATCTTTAAACCTCAATCTTTCTTGTGAGATGAATAATTATTGAAATCATCAATTGGTATCAGAGACTAAGTGGTAGGTGTTTTGTTCTTATGTGTTTGAAAAAAAAACAATTAAATCGAACGAGCCTTAATACATTTATCAGATTTCGACTTAATTTTTTTTTGAGTTTCAACGAAAGTTTTTTTTAAATCAAAATTTTTCTTTGGCCGATTTTTTAAAAAAGACAAAAAAAACAAGTTTGACTTCGTTTCGTTGCTGATCGTTTGCTATCTAAATTGGAATCTCGTTGGTTCTTATTTGCTTGGTACAGTGCCATCAATATATTATAAAATTCATCGAAAGAAGATTTGTTTGGTAAATATTGATTTGTAATTTTTGTAAACTGTTTATGTTGAATAAATCAAAGAAAGATTTTGATTGGTTAATGAAATTAAAGCAAAAGCAAGGTTTTAACTTGGAGAATTTTTCGGTTTAGTGTTTTTTTAAAAAAAAAGAAAAAAAATCAAACCATTCGTCCTATTTAATAAAAATGGTACAAAAAAATTCGCTTAACCCACACGTGACAATAACAAATTAGCCCCCGCCACAACGCGCGGGTTAAATTCCGACTCGTTGATATACAATTGTCCCTTGGAGACACACGTCAGACGCTTCAAAAGAAAAGGATTCGGTGTTTTTGTACTAAGCGACAGAAAGAAACAAACTTTCGCCTTATTTAAAAAAAAAGTTTCGGCTGAATTTAAAAAAAAAATCGGCTTATTTTAAAAAAAAAAATCATTCGGCTGATTTTTTTTTTAGAAAAAAAATTTTCAGGATTTTTTTTAAAAAAAAATGGGGAAGAGATCTATATTTTTGGAAAGTGAATATTTGTTTCCTAAAATCAAGGGATTTGATTTTATCCTAGTGGTGGTTAATTTTGGAAGTAAATATTTGGTTCTTAAATTCAAGAGATATAATCTTCTAAATTGAAATTATATCTTTGTCATTTTTCTCGCTACATGAAAATATACCTAGAATTTATTTCAACAATTAATTATTGTTTTACGGTTTCTTCTTGATTTTGTAAAATCCCGCGAAAGATACGATTCTTTTCTCGGTTTTAATCAAAGATTTGTAAAATCCCGTGAACATTAATTGATTTCAATCAAACACAAATAACCACTCAAGATCCGTTCATTCATATCTTTTACAAGATGGCAACAATTGATTAAAATGAAATCAAGACCTGCACAGCAAGCGGCAGCATTCATGCCATCTGATGCAGACTGGTACCAATATATACACACAGACATATGTTTGGGGTGGTGGGGGTTTTGCCTATTGGACCGGCACCGGTAATAATATTGACTTTCATTCAGTAATACCTTATGATATTATCAGTTTCTTGATAATATACAGCTTCAGGTATCACAAGAGATACACGGGAGAACAACTAAGACTCCGTGTTGATTCGGTATCGATGATCATGATAACACATTCCATAACATCAATACCAATTAAACAACGAAGTTGAAAGTGTTCCAACTGATGTATCATCTGTCATACCTGGTGAAATATATGTGATTACTATTCTAGATGATTTAAGGTCACAACTTGCGGGCCACATTAAGACTAATGAGGAACAAAGCTTTGCTAATGATTCCTTAAAAGCTGAGCTTGAGAGATACAAAACACAGGGGGGGGGGGGGGTTTTACAAAATCTAGAACAAAGTACGGTAAAAAAGGGATATAGAACAACTGGTATTTTTACTAACAACCGAGAGAGCTGACCATGAAGAACAACTTGTGTCTTTAAAACAACAACTTTTACAACATGTTGAGTCTAACAAGTATTTGAAAACAAAAAGTGAAAAGTTGAAAGTAGATAAAAATGCTCTTGAGGAAAGTTATCTAGAGGAATTAGTTTGGTTGATAAATACTAACAAGGTGGTCACGGAACTTTTGCAATCGTATGGTCAACCTGTAGAAACTATCCCTATGTTATCTAAACGACCAACTTTTTCCACAAAGGACTTACACAAATCTGCTCTTGGTCATCATAATCCACTGTATCTCAAATCAGCTCAGCTGTGTCGCCCAGCCCTGTATCTTGGTGACGTAGATTGTAGAGAAACTTTACATACCCGTTTATGGTATATGATAGTGAAAGATACCTTAGTTCAACTGAAGTTAGAAGAACTAAGAAGTTAGAAATGATGAAATACCCATTGTGCAACAGTGTCCATCTAGCTATTAAATTAAGCTAAGTTTAAATAATATGTATGATACCTTTGTACCTTAAAAACAGTTGTCTAGAGAACATGTTTATTGGTTACCAGCTAATGAAGTTGTTAGTTATAATTGTAACAAGTCTAAACCTGTTAACTAACTATTGTTCGTAGCTGTACACCAAGAGTCAAGTAACACTCAGTTAAAAATTCTAAAAGCATTTTTCTCCGAAGTTTGATAAGGTTGTCAAAGATAGAACGAACACCCACATATAATAACAAATGGGGAGTGCGTTTGAACATACCAAAAAAGTGCTTTGTAGAAGAAATAATTACGTTTTTTATGAAAACTCAATAACGCATTGTAAAAGTATAGACATAATCTTTTCCCAAAAAGCAGCTGAATACATGATAATCGTTGATGAGCTGGACAAAGAGTATGATCATTGTGTAATTGAATAAGAAGAGCATGGAAATAGAGAATAAAATCTCCTGATTCAAATGATGTTTGCTAGCTGAATCTGTGTCTAAAGATATTTGTTCTGTTGTGCTTACTTCCGATATTGCCGTTGAACCTAGATCTAATTGCGTTAAGGAACATTCCAGAAATTTGGAACTTGAAGCTGAGATTTTAAAGGTGAAACAACTACTTGATGAAAAATAAAAACGATGTTCTTTCATTGAAACAAAATATCAGGAACTCGAGCTTAAATTTTAAAAGTACAAAGAATGTTTTGAAAATCCATAGGTTTGTAATAATTCAAGCTCACGTGAACTTAATGTATTTTTTGAAATCAACAAGTTGAAAGATCAGCTTCAAGGGAAAGATGAGTTAATCAGGAAGTTAAAGGCTTAAATCGGTAACATAAAAGAAGTAGATGCTGACATCCTACCTGATGTAACTGTAAGAATTTCAAGCCCTAGAAACTGAAAATACTCAGTTAAAAGAGGAACTCACTGCTGTTAGGATTAAGAATGATAGCCTTAGGGATGAAAACATGTCCATTAAAAAGCGTTATCAAGATTTGTATCAGTCTAAGGCAGAAAGTAATAGTAATGTGAGTAGTAGAGCAGCTGTCCCTGAGAAAAAAGTGCTTGCTCCTGGCTTGTATGCCATGACGCCTAAGTATGCCCCTCCTCAAAAAAGAAACAATAGGGAAGCTAATACTCCCTTGCCTAAGGAAAGAGAAGTTGCCTCTGCAAAACTTCATCACATGATTGCACCTGGCTCATCTAGGTATAGCTCAAATGACATGGTTCATAATCACTACCTAGAGGAAGCTAAGAAACAGACACATGAAATAGGCAGGAATACCAAAACTAGTGTGATACCTTCTGCTAGATCACAAAATCACCAATTATTGAACTAATGGTACAAACAAAACCTCGATCAATAACCAAAATTTTGGAATTGGCCTGCATCTAAGACTAGTTACGTAATGACAAAGACTGTGCCCATAGCAGAACACTCTAGGAATTCTAGAAATTTTTCTGACTCTAAACATTTTGTTTGCTCTACATGTCAGAAATGTGTCTTTAATGCAAATCATGATCATTGTGTAACAAAATTCCTAAATGAAGTCAACTCACATGCTAAGGTTCCATCCAATAAGACAACAAACAGAAACAAACCCGTAGAGCAAATAAGTGTTGCAAAGAAACCAGAAAGACATACTCAAATACAAGGTTTTCATCAAAAAACTATCGTTGTCATAGAGAAAACAATACCCCTAGAGTCTGTCTTAGTTGGAAACCATGGTAAAATTTTCCCAATAAAGATGTCTATATTAGTGGTCCAACTGGAAATATATTCACATCTAGCACAACCAAGGTTGACAGTGAATCCATAAATGGTTCAGATGAAGATATCACTAACCAATATGAATACAAACAAACTCTTGATGTTAGTGCAGGTACTCCTAACTTAAGTACAGGTACATCTTTCAATCCTAAAAGGGAAGGACAACAGATTGGGATGCAGAAAATAGATGATATGTTCAGAAACCTGGGCTGTCAGGAATATCATATCTGATGAACCAGCAATGATTATGTACAGCCCAGTACAGTACTCAGACCTAAACTCAATGGCTCCTGTACAACAACGGTGCAGGACCCTAGATTAACAACATACAGTCAAATGGCGAATAGGTTTATGTGACTTTATACTACTCCAACAACACCTAGTGTTCCTCCTACAGAGAAAAAATGTTACTACAGCTCAAACAATGACTACAGCTCTTTAAATAGAAAATGGGTCAATGTTTGAGGGGGAGAATCAGTGCTACTAACAATCTTGCAGGAAATGCTCACAAAGGATTTTTGGACTCATTCATTCTTCTCACATGATGAGTGGTATTCTAATCTTAAATGTAAGAAAAGTTTGTTCTGATATCTGTTTGCTGAGCGAATTGGAACGAACACAGCTGCTTCTTTAGACAGAATGATTTATCACTCTCGTCTACGTATATTTTAGGTTTCATTTCAATATTTATTGAATATCTGTATGTTAAAGTAGTATATCTATATCCTCATTGATCGAGGGGAAGCTTAAATTTATTTTAAGTCCATTGTTGATCAAAACCATACAAACATTGCATACTTTTGATCGGGGGAGAAAATGTGACTTAAAAATACTGACAACTAATGATTCAATTGTTTATATGTAATAGCTTGACCTTGCATGTGGGAAAACAACTTTCGAAAATCGATGCATCATGTGTAGGGGGTGCAAAAAGATAACAATACTAAAATGTCAAGATACCAAAACTTTTGTGTTATACATAAGTATCTTGATAATCTACAAAAATTTTTTTGCTTTTCATGATCTTGGTTTCATAATCTGATTGGATAGCGGAAATTGCATGGGAATGTAAACAACACATAATGCCCGCAGGATACTTATGGTTTGTTTTAATATTGAATGTATTCTAAAATTGATAGTGTTGAGATTGTTGATCTGTTTAAAACGGTTTTCAGCAGGTTAAGCTTCTCAGTTCTTATCGTTTTTTAAGAACCATCAAAGCATTTTCCATTAAATGATTTTTAAGGAGATTTTACAAGGGTTAATGCTAAGTTTGGACCTAAGTTAGGTAGTCTTCACTGCAAACTTTCATTGGTGTTCAAATGATTTCATCACGACTTTGACTGTTTTATTTCAAAGTATTTGGCCATAGACTTCTATAAAACTTAATTGTATAATGAGTCGAGCCCTATGATTGCAAGTGAGCCTAATGAACATCTACATAGTTATGCAGAAGACGAATTATACGATAAAGAACAGCAGATTTACTGTTCCTACTCACTCTTTAAACCATTTCTAGTAGTAGCAATGATATTATGTGTTTAGTCCTATCGGACATCTGGTCTAGAGAACGAACAAGTAAAAGCGGAATCTGATACTCGTTATTGAGGACTTAAAGGCTTTGAGCTTGAAAACCTGTCAAGGAGGTTTCTTATAAATGAACTACCTGATCACATGTCGGCAATTATCGTACTGTAATCATCGATCCTTATGGAAATCGGAGATATTGAAACCGAAAAGAATTAGTATCAATACATCATTTATCAATACTCTTCACTTCAAATAAAAAACAGTACAATGTTTTTTATAAAATGTTTTTCTATGAACACATTAAGTGGATTTTCATATAAATGTTTTTGTTGGTGATCAATTTTTTGGAATTAGGACAAACGACTCAAAGAATCTATGTAAACCACATGATCATACTCAAAGACTCTAAGATATCAAGAAGCTAAATACTTGAAGCTTTTGCACCTCTGAAATCAAAGTCTTCTTCAAAATGTTAAAGATATGAAGAATTGAAGAAGAAAGAACTTAAAAGCTTTCAAGATTACAACAAGTTTGAGCATGTCGGTCCAAAGTTCAACAAATGGGAAATTAAAGTAAAGACCACATGAAGTTCATGGAATCAAAGATCAGAATCAAGTTATCAAGTCATGATGAAACAAGCTCTGAATATTAAAGTTAAAGTGAAGATTGCTACAGAAAGTACAAAATACCAAGGGAAGATCACAAGGACTACGAGCTGAAGAAATTTACACTGAATGCTACAACTTAATTTTTGCAAATCAAGAGTGACCTCACTTAGGGGGAGATTGTTAGAAACAAAGAAGTCTCGGTCACTAGTAGTTATTTAGCATTTACTAGCTCGTTAGTTAATGATATTTAATGTAATCGGGCCGGCAAAGAAAAAGCCCAAAAAGCCCATCCAAAGGCCCCTTTGAGGGTTATAAATACCCTTTACATGTCAAGGTTTAGGGTATGTGATGATCTTTGTAAACACAAAACTCATATCTCTTGTAAGTTTAATCATCCTTCATTATTTATTTTCCTTCCATTTTTTCTCTTGATCTTTAAACCTTAATCTTTCTTGTGAGATGAATAATTATTGGAACCATCATTCGTTTTCTTGATCTTGGCTAGCTACGAACATGAAAACATATCTTTGTGCAAATTAGTAGCAAAAGTTCGTTAGATTAACCAAATAACATGTACAAAAACCATGATAATGCTACTAAAAACGTACTCAATTTGAGCATTATCAGACAAGAATGAGTTAACATGTGGTTATAAGCAGAGTGTGTAGAGTTGAGGTTATCCGCATCTTGGTGGGGTAAGTTATTGGAGTTGCGTCCATGGCGGGTTAATCCTTCTCTTTACCTGCGGATTCATAGCTCAAGATTCTTCATATTTTGTGCTCATACGTCCTTGATCTCGTCGTTCCTTTCGTTGCCGCTAATTGTGGCGTGTGACATAGGTGGCAGGTGGTCGAAGATGGTGGTCTAAGATTTACTATGTGTTTGTTACACCTACTATATTGTTCA